>DVWM01000571.1:0-10000 GCA_018235105.1 Junonia coenia | reverse complement strand
CTTATACTTCTAAAATAGTGTACCCCAAAAACTTGCAATTATATAATCTTTTTTTAAATTGATAGTCCGTTCCACCTTTCTGTCCCCATACGACACCATGTTATTTCAAATCGTTTATTTATTATTTCTTGTTATTCCATACGTGTTCGAATTCCGCTGTGACGCGAATATTCGATTTCATGTTAAAGTTAAATATTATTTTCCCAAAGGAATAACACGACATAACAAATAAACAATTCATTCCAACTACCAATCACATAAACGGAACTAGGTTCATAAAAATATATGCAGTTACAGCAATGTTTGATCTACGCTTTATAATTATTAATGTTAAAAACATTTTCTTTTAAACAAAATAAACAGCTTGAAGTCGACGAAAATGATAAGACGAAATACGAAATAGGGTAATAATAAACAAAGATTTATTTGCAAAATATTTCGGGTAAGAAGTAATTTGCAAAGTTTGTATTATGAAAAATAAGAAAAAGTGTGATGGAATACAAAAAAAAGAAAACATGTTGTTAAAACGGTTTTCTTTAATAGAAAAAGTAATTTCAGATGTAAAAAAATACTTTTTCAAATCCTTTATAGGTAATGAGGATAAGTAAAAATAAATAAGTAAAAAATAGTTACATTTACGTCTCTTGACCAATTGCTATAAAATTTTAAAAGGTATTAACAATACCTACATTACCTAGATTTTTATACAGAGTCAATGCGGACCATGGGTACTAATTGAAACTACGTATATTTTTCGTATTCAGAAACACTTCGAACCAGTAGAAAAATAAATACTACGAAAAATAATAATATACGAAAATAATATACGAAAAGTAGATACCTTGAGTAACGTATTTTATCAAAACGGCAACGGTGGATATTTTTTCATTCATGTTTCTATTAGTTAGGTGCATTCGTTGTTAGAAAATATACATCATGTGAAAACTGAGCTGAAACTTAAAAACTGTCTACAGACTAAACTACTGATCCGATTTGGATGATTTTTTGTGTATGGCCTTGAAATCTTATTTCGTTCAAACAGGTTCAATAAAAACACATAACATGTATTGACCCTGTAGATTACAAAAGGAATTATTACTTAAAATTATCCAGAAGGCTTTCTCTGTCCCGTGGCATTTAGCCATCGCTGCCAGTCTGTAGGTACCAATGACATTGCGATTCACAGGAATTGTAAACATCAATTATCAAGCACGTGTGGTTATGAATTTTACCAAAGTACGACCGTTAAGCACGTCAAGTTCTAAATAAATTTGTTATGTATTTATAGCGTGAACAAAAAAATTTACACTCACAAATGAATGCATTTTTTGACGAGATAGATTCGCATTACAGCTTTCTATAAGGGTTCTGACTACGTTTTGACTACGGAACCCTAAAAATGGTATTAAGATTGTATAGAGCGACAAATTTAGCATTTTGTTGAAGATCAATTTAGAAAATTTTCCCATGTCACTGAAATATAGAATTTTGCGTTGTCTGGACATGATATTCGTCCGGATAAAGAATAAAATAAAATTTTCTAAATATTCATCAGAGAATTTTTATCAGACAAGTTATAAGAACCAAACTGAAAAAAAAACAAAACAACACATTTGTTCGCACAACCAAGAAATAAATAGAAATTTTACAACAACCATTAACCCAAATGGAATAATGATTAAGCCATCGAAAACTTTTAATTACCATATTTTATGGTGCGGCGTTGACATCGCGGTGAAAAATGTCCCATAAATTAATGGGTTTCTTTTGAAACGCCATTAAAATACAATTTCGGTATAACAATACGATTTGAGTGTGCCGACACGTGCGTTTAATTATTATTTTATAGAATCATAAGTCTGAGTTTCACCATTAATTTGATGGTTATCTTTAGGACGCAATTAAGGGGATTGGAGCTCATGGTTTCGCAATACGACATAATAAAAAAAATCATGTAATTTGACGAGAAGTGTAATGAAAACACAATTGCCTAGTATTTTTTAATCGATTTTCAATCGAAAGGGTGGCATAGGACCTGGTTTGAAATATTCCTGTGAACTGATGCTATATCGCACACGTAATCCAACACACTTTACTCCAATATTAGTTGATTTGCTGGTTTGCTTGATGATTGAGTGAAAACTCTTCCACTCACTTTTAGTTCGTTTGATGATTTTCGATAACACACTTTGTATTGAAGGGAGCACAGCTCGACCGTCGTCGCGTAGCGGTTGTAGAAGCGAAAGAATTGTGTTTACCCTAATGACAGGAGGTGATTTTATTGACGCTTTCAACAGTATCCCTAACAGTTGTTAATATCTATTTGCGGTACTAGAGGGGCCTTAAATATATTGCCAGCTAGAAAAAGGCTATCGAATGTCTATTCAATTAGGTAACAGTTAACAGATGTTAAGCTATTATTTGGACATTACAATCGAACATTTCAATTGTATTTATTTAAACTATTTTGCAGATCTGTGAGTTTAGTCAAAATGTTTTAGAAAACATGCCCGAAGAACCGTGTGTAGTATAGGTTAATTTTGATACCGTATAGAGTTTAATAATGCATATATCCAATAGGTTATTTGAGAGGAAGCAGATAATGAGAAGACACGCGATCTTATCTCAAAATTGGGAGACGCGAGTTGAATAAGGAATTCTTTACATGCTTATGGGAAGTCATTTCCATTCTTCGAAAGTTATAATGATTGGGGATAAGAGGCTTTTAATATGTATTACTACAGTCAAGTTACATAGCCTTTGAGATTATTGACCTTGCCTCCGGCTTCAGTCGGTTTAATGAAGACTTTATGTGCGTAATCCGGTATCCTACAAAGAGATTTTTTCAACGTTAGGTTGCAGTACTTTATTCTTTTAATTCTTTTCGGATACAGGGACTACCTTTTGAGAAAAGTCTGATGTGGTTTGCTTATGTTATGCGCCGTTACGTCGTCATCGTCGAAATTTACGTCGTCAAAAAAGCTCTAGACCTGCCAGAGAACAAAAGAGGGCGAGGGCAACCCCCCTATACATGGTGGACCAGTATGACCAAAACATTAATTAGAAAAAATATACCCAAATCAGCAATCCAAGACAGAATATGGCGCACGCATATTAGGAGGGCCGACCCCACATAAAGTGGGAATGAGCAAAGAAGAAGAAGAAGGTTGTATGTAGTACTTTATTCTTGATGAAATCATATGTTTTTGTCTCTGTATTTGACAACGTGTAGAGAAGGGTAGTTAACGAACTCACTCGCATTGATTAAGGTAAAGGCATCCAATTCCGAGGTATTTGAATAAAGGGTTAATCAATGAATATACATAAGTTTTTAATTCTAAAAAGGTTACTAAATAAGTAAGATCATCCTGGAATAAAATAAACTTTTATGCATGTATAGATTAATTAATTTTTGTGATTAAGATGTCTTTACCTTATGCCGTTCTATCAAAATTATACGAAGGTTTCGTCTAAAGTTATTAGCTTCCTTCCTCCCCTTCATATGTGATTTTGTAAAAAAAAGAGAACCATAAACTGTAAACTAAATTAGAAATGGTTACTAATTGTACCACTATACTCACTATAGGAATTCTTTTGAGGAAAAGGGTTTTCAATGTATTATTTTATTTTCTTATTAAAATGTGTATTTCTCAACTTTATTCTACGAATGGTCACCCGAAACTTGATACTGAACAAGTATTCTAAACTCGAAGACGAAGCGAAGTAGAATAACAATTATGATTCGTATAGGGATCAATTGTTTTATGAAGAAGCAATTGTCAACAAAAAGTGACTAATTAATTTCGACACGACACAACATACATTACGATAATAATATATTCAAATAATGGATAAACCATTATCCTTTATTTGAATATGAATAACACCAATTATTACTCATAAACAAAATACGATAACAAAATAATTTAACACACGTTATTATTAAGTAATTAATTGATTGAAAGGGCCACTCCCTTTTTCAATTAAGTGATTGATCATCATAGCTTCTCATTGCGTGATATACAACTATCAATCATTGATTGATTGATATTAATACTTTGTTACTAATAAAAACATTATTAAAATGAAATGTATCCATTCTATGTGACCTATTTTTTAAGATTTCTCGACTCTTCCCTTCTCTTGTTATTGTATTATATTACACAGGCGCAATCGCAGATCCAAATTTTGGGGAGGGTCACTTGTTTTGAGGGGTCACAGATAAAATATTAGACTTTATAATACAGTTATTTGGTGCTATTTCTTATAAGTCACTAAGACTCTTTGCGTAAGTTTTGAAAATTGGAGATTTTAACATGTTCTATTCGATTTTTTTCCTCTAAAGATTTTTCATTTGACACTTATGGTTTGGGGGGGGGGGTCATGTCCCATGTGACCCCCCCAATTTGGACCGCGCCTGATATTGCATACATACAAATCATTGTTATGCCTAATTCTATAGTTATAGGTAATTCTGCTGGGACAATTATCTTTAACAATGAAACGCTAATGCTCCAATTATATTACCTGAAGGCCAAAACGTATAATTATGTTCTGTAAAAATGAAAGAAAAATTTAATTAGATACCTAACCATTATAAACAAACACATCTTTCTTTGATCTTTTGTTTGATGGCTTCGTACAACTGATAATTAATAGACTGACCAAGGTACTGGTTTTGTATGAAAAATTAAAAAATGTCTTTTTGTCAAATGTCAAATTTTTCTTGTTAACTGCTGGCAAAAAACGCATTACACGTCCGTTCGCGCGTTCGATTTGGCACAACATCAGGGCCTAGAGCCTTAATAACGCTGAAACTATTACAGATAATAGGTACATTTCGTCTGTAGCTTTAAAAGCAAGTGTCAAAAATAACTGGCTAACTAAATGCGAAGTATTGGGTATATTTTCAAGATTGATAGATATAAATTTTATAAAAAACGGTTCATAAATCATTTACAAAATTTATAAAAAAAATAGTATAAGTTTTGCTTTTTATCTTTACTGATTGATATATTGTTATATTTTTTGAAAAAAAAGGTCCTTAACTTATACACCACAGTCCACAACCCAAAATGTTAAATCGATTGATACATATGCAATGGTCATTATTTAAAAAATAAAACCGAGAATCGAGTTGACAAGTGAATCGATTCTCTCGATAGGAACAAGTTTCGATCTCTCGATCTTAACTCGGTCGAATGCACCTGCTTTGTTGCTATACAATAAATTTATACCGAGATTGTTTTATTTGCTTTGGACTTGAGTTACAAAAGAAAAGAAGCGTCTTGTATTCGCTTTTATTAATAAAAGTTGAATCGATTGTACTAATAGTTTCATTGTGTATTTGTTATGAGTATTTCTACTCTAGTTGTTCATAAAATATTGTATAAATGATACAAATTGAACACGATGAAGCCATGCATTTGCACGAATGGGCCGGCTCGACCGGAATGATACCACGGCCTCACAGAAAAGCGGCGTGAAATGACGCTTGTGTCGTGTCTCGCCGCGTGATTGAGGTTACCGGAGGCCCACCCCTTCCCCATTCATTTCCCGTCTATCCTCTGGTGTTGCAAATGTCCATGGGCGGCAGCATTCACTTTCCATCAGGTGATCTGTCAGCTCGTTTGCTCCCTATCCCATAAAAAATACCTATACATATAATAAATTGCCGTAAAATATTAGTAGCTTGTTGCGAGTCCGAGTTATCTTTCTTTGTTCAAAAGGGAATAAATAGACCGATTTTGATAATATAAGTCGAATTTAAAAAACATTCGTTTCAAATAACAAAATTATAATCCAAATCGGTTCATAATGTCGAAGTTATGAGGTAACAAAATATAAAAATGCCAAGCAGGCAATATATATTATTAAATCGGTGCTTAGTAAGTTTTACGAACTGGCACCGACTTCAAAATGTTGTTCGACTTCAAAACATGGGGGGTATACTCTATGAAACAAAAAAAAATAATTGTCAAAATCGGCCCAGCCGTCTTAGAGTAATACAACTTTACTGGTTAGGCATCCAAAGTTATAATCCATACATACACATGTAAATGAAATTGAATTATTTGTTAGTGTTTATCAAAATGCGTATGAATATTTACACGATTTTATATTCTTCAAGATCAGGTAGATACTTAGGTATAACAAAACATGATTTTTTATCTAGATATCTGTCTCGAAAAACATGTCACGGACACTAACTAATATAGTAATTTGGTCAGCGGTATCAAAATTAATATATACAAGTTTATCATCAATAACAGAGTTGTCATATTATAAATATCTCGAAGCTCGACCTATTCAACAGACTTTAGTCACAGTAAGAATTGAGCCAGATATTACAGGCAATGAAGATTACTTAATTCAAAGGCCATTGGGATTTAACCATTTAGTATTTAACCTCCTACAATGAATATTGTACCACAACGGGACGCCGTCCTAGAAACTCTGCCAAATAGCCAAGAAGCATTCCAAGTCCATTGTTTTGGAAATTATTTATATGGTTTTCATATTTGATTAGCTTATTCCAACGACGATTATTATTTGCCTTAACATTTAGAAACTAACGGATTTGCCCTTGGCAATTTAACTTTTTATAATATTATCATAATCTCCTATTTGATTGTTAATAAATTAATCTTCTTTTTAAAAAAACTTGCCCAACAAAAGATACTTTTTTTAACATAGAATATAAGAAAAGGCAATCTAAGGACAAGCCTACAATATATTTATCTACATACATGTGAAAGTAAGAAGCAATTATAAATAATCTTATTTATCTCTTACCAGGTCAGTCAAGGCTGGATACTTGGTCCTGAGCTCTGTGATATGTGGACTTCCAGCGACGTGCTCTGCAGCTCCGCCTCTATCTTACACCTTGTTGCTATTGCTACTGATAGGTAAAGTACCTCTAATATTATTTTATTTTAACTTGGCTGGACACGCTACTGAGTGACTAAATTGATTACAATTACAAAATCACGAAGTAACAAATACCACAATTACACACGTACACTTTCACACGCCCGTATCTACATACCTATCTAGACATGTTAAATTGAATTCATTTATTATTTATAGTTATTTATTGAAAACTAAACTCATTAAAGAAGTTATATGTTTTACAAGAATTTTATAATGATAATGAACACAGAAAATTCGTATAAACCGAAAACAATTTATTTCATTAATTTGGCAACGTTTTTTTTTCTGTTATTAACAAAAGTAACATTTCAACGAGAATATAATTTTGTCCTTGTAATATTTTTCTTCTATTAACTTTTGTCACAATAATCTCTAGGGTAAATATAAAGTTATAACAAATATTTTTGTAGCAAGCCATATTACAAAATGTTAAAAATATTCTTTCAATTTCACAGGTATTGGGCTGTGACAAATGTTGACTATATACACATTAGAAACGAGAGGCGAATCTTCACGATGATCTTCCTCGTGTGGGGAGCCGCACTAGTCGTCTCCCTCGCTCCTCAACTGGGATGGAAAGATCCCGACTACCTCGCAAGGATAACCCAACAGCAAAAGTGCCTGGTCAGCCAAGATTTGGCATACCAGATATTTGCAACGTGTTCAACCTTCTACGTTCCACTCGCTGTTATACTGATCTTATACTGGAAGATATTCCAAACGGCCAGGAGACGAATCCGAAGGAGAAGGGAACCACCTCCTCCGAGACCAACTTCAGCAGATGGTGCACCGCCTTCTGGAAGACCGATCCAATCGGCGAGAGACAGACGATTTGTGAAAAAACGGTTTCTCAATTTAAAGAAGTGCAATCAAAGAACCCGTGCTGAAACTCTAGCAGCTGCCCTTCTGCTGACTGAGGGTCAGAGCACGTCAACTGTCGATACATTAGATGAAGAGCCACGCACTACAGCGTTCACGATCAACGAAAAGGTGCCACCATCGGTGTCACCAGAAAAGTCTTCCTCGACCGTCACGAATGGATCGAAACAGGAGAGAGCTATCGTTCCAGCTCCTTCACAAAGAGAAAAGAAAGAATCTCTCGAAGCGAAGAGAGAAAGGAAAGCTGCGAAGACCCTCGCCATCATAACTGGCGCGTTCGTCTTCTGCTGGTTGCCATTTTTCATAATGGCATTAGTGATGCCTATTTGCCAAACGTGTGTGATAAGCGATTATCTGGCTAGTTTTTTCCTCTGGCTCGGCTATTTCAACTCTACTCTTAACCCAGTTATATATACGATATTCAGCCCCGACTTTCGCCAGGCATTCGCTCGCATCCTTTTCGGGACGCACCGGCGCGGTCGTAATAAAAAATTCTAACAAAAATGTCAGTACTATGTATATACATGAGCCCGCGGTTTCGCGGAATGGACTATGTTTAACCTCTACTTGTAATATATTTCGGCTTTATGTATGTTATACATACTTTAACATCAGTAGTGTAAATAAGTTAGTTCGAGAATTGTAAATATGAAGATATATACGATAGCAATGTTGACGATTGTTTTTTATAGTTTATGTAGCCGCGACGACGTCGCTTGCGAGTCCAAAGCGACACCGCCGCCCGCTCTTGTGTTGTTTCCAGTGACATTACGAAATAAATATTCAAATTATATCACATAAAAGTCTTTTATTACTCCCTAGAATACAGGCGCTCGTTAAGGTTATACGAGCTCTTACTCATGGTGCTTCGCTCGTGATAATGAATAGAAACTATAATATGTTTATTAAACGACATTTCCATTTTGTACAAGGTTTACGCATGAGTGGGTCCGTGGAGATTTCTTTTAATTTATATTCATATAGCTCGTAGTGTATATTACATTTTTATTTTTATTTGACAGCTGTATATTTTTAAATGTAATATGGAAGGTAACTTTCATCTCCACTCTTGCGAAGTTATTCTTAATAATAACGATGACAGCGTGTACGTATCCCACTGCTGGGCATAGGCATCTTCTCCTATTAAGGAGAAAGCTAAGGAGCTTAATCCACCACGCTGCTCCAATGGGGGTTGGATTTCTTAAGGCTGAATGTTGTAACAATATTGTAAAATTCAGAATTATCAAACCGGAAATATCATTTGTATGTGTCACATCGGTGTACAATAGAGGATATTCTAATTCTAATTCTTGTGATTATTACAAATGAAAGTAAAGTGTTTTAAATAGATTGGAATTGCACATACTATTTCAACTATTGGCAAAGTTCAATCATTGTTTAAACACATTAACCCAATAAACAAATTAATAATTTTCAAGAATTTATTTTTGGTGAGGGTAACTGTATAAATAAAAATGTAGGTAAGAGGAAAAAAATAAATTCAAATATAGGCGAGATAAAATATATAATATTTTAAATCCTAAATATCGTAATATATGAAGAATATAGACAATATTACGATTTCTACAATTAAGAAACAACAAGAAGAAATAATTAACATTATTATTAAATATTCACCTTTTTCATTCCCGGCGATATGGCGAGGCCGTGGTTGGAGTAAAACGGGGGGAACCCACACAATAGAATATACATGACGACGCCTAACGACCAGATATCGCATGATTTGTCGTACTTCTCCGGGCCCAGCACCTGGAATTATAAGTATATTGTGTTAAAAATTATTAGTAAACAGTATTTTGATTTGGTTAGAATTTAGAAAAAAGGGTGATCAGTGAAAAAATACCTATCCGGTGTGTGTACATAAAAATGATAAACTTGTGAATTACCAATGCCAAAGAGTTAAAAAAATCAATTTCAATGAATCACCTATATATTATGTACATATAGTTGGGATAAGAAACTAACAGCAGTTTCAATAGACTAAACAATATATTAAAAAGCCAATCCTTAAGATTTTGATGATTATTTTGGACCTTGAAGATGAAAAAAAAAATACCCCTTAAGAGCAAAAAAGTTCAACTAACTAACTAAAAAGTACACTTCAGCCCTTAAAATTGACATGACCAAAATAAGACAAAACACAAATTTCCTCACCTCAGGAGCGACA
>DVWM01000570.1:0-10000 GCA_018235105.1 Junonia coenia | reverse complement strand
ATTTGTAAGAAATCAATAAAAAAATCTGCTTATTTATTGCGATTAAGGCGGAACAAAGTTCGCGGGGTCAGCTAGTTTTCTATAAATTCCGCATGACTTGACATTAAAATCTGCGCAATGAACACTTACAGCACTAATGTTATCCATTACAACTATCCATGTTTTTAAAGTTTCGTAATCTATGGCGTTTGTAATAGCCAATACCCGTGACCGCTATAGGCGCAGTAGCAATTTTCAAATAATAATAAATAATTATTTGCACAATCAGTAACGACTAGTACCTAATACTTTCAAGTAATATGCTGTAGCAAAATAGTTTTTACTAGTAGCCAAATAGTTTTCTTTTAATTTACTTTCCGTTGAAGACGGAAAAGGAATTTAAAAATAAACAACGATTCATGTAATTAAATAAAAAATATCTTCTACAACAACGCTTAGGTATTTCGACTTAAATTCTCTAAATACTTGTAGACAGTTTGAGATACCCACTTAGGTATCGCAAACTAGCTTCGAGTTTAAATCTTGTTGTTTTACAGCAATTTTAGCATAGTTCTAAAAATTCGATTTTCTAAGTTTGTTTTAAGCATTGAACTACTTAAAATGTGTAAAATAAAATCACTATACAATGTATGATTATTTTTTTATCTATTTATATCGTTTGGAACAGTTTTAAACAGATTTAATTTTTTCCATTTTTTACGACAAAGAAGTACAAATTTTTACGACCACAAGCTCTTTTATTAATAACGATTTTAAATATACAAGGAATAGTTATTTTTCTCTGATAGTTTTATCTTTTTTATATATTAATTATATTCCTTATTTTATAGTCTTGAAAAATACCTTTCTGGGTATACGTCTTCTTCCGTTACACAAAATGACGCATCACTTAATCTACCGCACGGCTTCTACAAATTGGCGGATATAATTAAGTTAAATACTAAGATAGGTTCACGGCAATAACAATTAGCAAAACCAATTAGTAAAACACGCGTACTAAGCCGACTTATTACTCTTGATCCTGACAATGAAGTAGAAAGTCTTAGAACAATCGTAGTTTGTTACTTAGACGCCGAGGGAGCAGCTAATCTGACAAGAAACAAAGCAGAATACAGCCTGCGGTCACTGGATTTATTAAGGGACCACTGTCACTCCACTGAGTAACTTTCAATTAGGACCTTCCGTGGAATTAGAGGAACGACAGATAAAGGTAGCTTTAACATGACGATAAATGCATTGCCGGTTCGCTTGATGGGGTGGAAAGTGGCAATGGTTTTGAAGCGGCAATGGATGTGATGGACGGATTTGTAGTGGATAAGTTTTGAAACTTAGCATGTGATAAAATTTGAACATCACGCAATTAGCAAGATACACAAGACAACGTTGTTCAAGAATGTCGCATCAAGAAACTTGTGCAGTAAAAAGAATATTATTTTGTAAGATTTCGAATAGATATTAAACTAAGAAACAATTTTGAATATATATCAAATAACCTTTAAACATTACTAAAGCAATTCAAAATAAATAGACATATGAAAATCGAAATAAAAAATCGTATTACGTCAAATGTTATCAGATTAAGGCGATAAAGTTAAATACGTAGACGAATATACGAACGGAATCCGACCAGTTTCTCAGAATGT
This sequence comes from Junonia coenia, assembly GCA_018235105.1. Taxonomy (NCBI): domain Eukaryota; kingdom Metazoa; phylum Arthropoda; class Insecta; order Lepidoptera; family Nymphalidae; genus Junonia; species Junonia coenia. The sequence continues at coordinate 8,357 of DVWM01000570.1, read as the reverse complement.
CATCCCGAGATCGAGTGCAGATCAAATAATAGTTTCTTTGACCGGGACCAATATTTGTTAAGTGAAAAAAGTCGATTTAAAAGGCACCGAATGGATGTGATTTGAATAAACATTCGATACATTACTGGTACGAGAAATCGAGTTCCTTATCTTAGCTTGAGATCGGTGTATTGGAACAATTCGATTCTATATCTCGATATCTAGGAAGCTCTATGTAATGCTTACAAAATGCACTCTAGGTTTGGGTCAGATTGTAAGTGCTCATGTATATATAGCGATGATTTAGAATATTAGATTTCTATTTCGGTTGGTAGGTCGGTAGGTATTTGAAACCGTTCCGCAAATATTTTCTTCTTGAAGTGGGTCGGTCTATTTTCATAGAGTTTTGATATGATGATGGGTTTACATTTCATTTTCCAGTATTTCTATTCTATTTTCTTTAAACTGACTTCAAAATGGAAAATGATTTTTACATGTTCACCATTATCAGTATATCCATCTATATGTTCACCATTATTTTTTATTCGATAGTATGTTTCCGAATTGTACCATATAAATTGTATCAAAATAAATTATTTACACCATTCAAGAAAATACTGCAATACTTGTAGTAGTCTGAATAGTGAGATCGTTACCATTTACAGTTTCTGTGTATTTCTATAAAAAGATTCATATGCAATAAAACATATATTTAAATATGAGTTATGATCACTTTAATGTAATAAAAATCGATAGATGGATCGACAGATATATTTACATTTGTCGATAACAACACACCAAAACAATAAAATGTCAAAAATATTTATTCGACATTCAAGACGTTCCACTAGTTATATTTTATGTTTAGATAATATGATATCTATCTAATAAATACTGTATATGAGAGTGATGCGATATCACTATCACACTTATGTGATATTTCTACTGCCAGTAAATGTCGTCAATAATAAATTTTACTAACGCCATTTGAAAGGTTTCATAGATTTCACATAACACTGTGCAATTTATGTACCTGTGTTAGGAATCCCGCAGCCTAAAGACTTTATCGGTTTACCAATCAATTGTTTGAATTCGTGGTTGACTAGATTAGGTCGATCAGAAAAATCACCGAACCGGTTGATCAAATTGACCAAAAATTGATTGAGGTATGCAATAGGCTGTAATGCTAAATTGAGTTTATAGGTCATACTTTACGGCAATGCCAATGACAAGAAAAATGCCAAAATCGGTAAAAAAACGTTCGAATACCTAAGTTTCAAACAAAGAGTGATAAAATGAGTCAAAAATCTATAACCACGATCACGCCTATCCTTGCGTTATTCCCCGTACGTTACGTTATTCGCTAGTGCTGCGAATAAAGACACCTCCCATAATCGAAAAGACACCTCCCATAATCGCCTTTTAACAACGCAATTGCAAACACTACGATCGTATTGTTTTAAATTTAAATTGCGACTAAACTGTCGCTTGATATAAAGTCTACAGTCTGCGGGAATCCTAAACATATGTAGATTCATACAATATTTTTATTTTAGGTGCCATCGCTAACGAACGATTGAATGCGACTTTACATTTTTACGTCGCCATATTTCATCAATAGAAGCGGATGAATACATCAATAACACGCATTATCGAAGCTATAAATGAATTGAATAGAAATCCACGGAATAGTATACCGTTAAACATTCTAAGAAGCGAAGGCTTTTGCAATAAAGATTATTGAAAAAAAAAAGCTCATATTGATAGGTATACAATGTGAAATGTGAAAGTGTTGTCTGAGTGTAACGTAATGGACAGTGATATCCGCAAAATTTATATTTATGAAATACTATTAAGATAGCTTGAATTTTGGTGGAAAAACATATACTCAAAACGCAACTCAATATAGCTGAACAACTAAAATAATTCTGTCCACAAATCTTAGACAATATCTCATACCTATTTTTTTTTTTTATCTAAACCAATTCGAGCAGAACCACGTACAGATGTCAGTTAAGAACAAGCAATAAATAACACTGTAAACAATAAAATTAACGACATAAGCTCACTTAATGAAATTATCGAAACGCTAAAAGACATAATAAAAGTTTTGTAAACGAGCGTTAGTACCTTTCTGGTTTGTATAAAAACGAGTTTGATGCTAATACATCCATAAAATAAAGTCATTGTTTAAAAATGTCTGCTGCTCTCCAGCTTGCTTTTTAGGGAATTGTTTCAAATAAACAGTTCCCTAAAAATTTACTCATAAAATATGTGGATTCCGTTTATCGGGACTACTAATTTGATGTACGCAAAATTACGTAACAATAAATTTTAAAGAAGGAAAGGGTTTCAAATATACTTTAAAAAAACATTCAATGTATTTCTTTATAATAAATGCACAAAATAAGACGATATTTGCTGCTAATATTACTTAAAAGGCCAAAGATTAGCCCAGATATTATAAAAGTCTAACATGACTTCAAGTAGTATTTATATTGCCAGAGGCACAATAAAGACATCACAATTATGGCAGGTCATCACTCCTAACGAATGCAAATCCGTGTTGCCAAAATCGATTTTTCCATTAAAATATGTGAAATGATAATAAAATACTACATTAGATTATTTTAAAGGCATTAACGATAGATAGTCCCATACAAACGTTACTAATACACGCACCTTACAATAACCCATATTCATCAATTTATTCTTTCACTATACAAAAGGGAGGCACGGTCCAATCAACCAATTACAAAACTTGACGAGGAGGATTTAGCCCATTAGTTCATTGGAGGAAATTAACAATTGCTTGAACTCTAAATAAAGTCGTCAAGTTAATTCTGTCATGTCAGTTATCGTTTGACTTGGTTTGCCGTTAAGAGGACGAGTTGATTGACCTGCTTCTGGCATTATCTGGAATGCTTTAATGATTGTTAGCCAATCGGGCTGCATTATTAATTAGATGTATGTGCACGGGTCTCTTGTAATACTGAAATTTAATTGGTTGCTAATAAGGTTAATCCGACGGTCGGGCACTGATTAATGCTGTCTATAAATTGGACATTATTTAAAGCTGGTCTGGAAATAAATTTAATTAAAGCATGAATTATTATTATTACTACTTTTGTTTTTCTATTTTTATACCTTTTTGATTTATCTAGTGATTGAAGAACACACACTTCTTTCTATCTATAATGATTAGTCCTTATTTAGACAATAAAAATTCATAAAATTCTTGGTCCTGTAATTCTGTAAGAGTTAGTCTCACTATACGGTAAAAAATATTAGTCTTCCAGTACTCTTATTACCCCTCCTTATCTATATACATTGCTTACAAATTTCCAATCTTCCACACACTTCCTAAATCCTTAACCAGAATTGGGTCAACCAATACTTTCCCAAACACGTTTGTTAAATATTTCGTTCATGTCAACACGTAACTTGGCAGTCAGGAACACCGCACGACCACCTGCGCTTTGATCGTGATACCTTACTCAAACAAGTTCTGTTTACGCACGCAATAACATTAAATAAATGATCAATTTTATACAGAATCTAAGAAAGGGCTTTGGAAAAATCTTAAGGATTTTTTTTCTTATGCCCTCAAAATTTGGTTTTGCTAAAGACGCATTTACCTAATATCGCTATTGGAATCTAAGAGAGAATATATTTGGTCCAAAATTTTTCAATGGTCCAAATTTTTATATTTAAAAGTTTTAAGTAATTTTATTAGGCTTAAATAAAACACAGGGATGGAAAAAGGAAAAAATAAAAAAGATAAGCTAGTTATACTTAATTACTACAATACAAAATACGAACTCTAAAATACATTCGAATTTCGAACACAAAAATTGAGTCCACAAAATTCGCTTTTTAGTAACAGAAATTTTTCGCTAATATCTCGAAACTTTTATCAGTAGCGACGACTGCATGAAAAAATTTCAATATGCAACTATGCTTTTAGTGCAGCTTCAATGTATTCGTGTTTTTTTAGCTGTTTGGAAACTATTCACGAACATTTTGAACTGGAGCTAAAAGTTGAGATGCCTCCTGTGAGGCATGTTACCGTTATTATTTTTAGACTCGGTCCCAAATGCAAATCTTTACTAGGAGAGATTTTTAAATTAAGGATGCTAAATTGGTAACAAAATTTATTGTTGCCTTTAGAAATAGAAAATGATTGTAAGTTTTGTTAATTAAACAATGCGGCTAATATACAAATTCATACTTTCTTATACTAACATCATTGATTAAATTTTAATTTATCGCGTTTTCAAAATAATTAAAATTCCATGACCATACCAAGTTACCAAGTTTTATGGGTTCAACAATTTTTTTTTCACGAACAAAATGAGTCTATAATCTGCTGATTTGACAGTCCCATAGCCAAAGTGGAAAAAATACTAACAACCTTAGACCTGAAATGTTCGTGGCTTCTGTCGTTGGTACTAAACCTCGGATTTCCATATAAATAGTCGTTCAGATAATTCTGCGAAGTGGAGCCGATACCGATTGCCTCCTCGCATAACCAGAGACCGCCATTGTTGGAAGGTCACAGGAAATCTGCATAAGTATTTATACGCACTAAGTCAAGAGAACAAAGGTGACAATACAATTTCTTCTCATTATTCAATTAGACCATATTAAAGTAAATCGAAACCTAAAATGAAGAAAGAAATTATAAAGATAAAAAGTGAAATAGACTAAGAAAATATGTGATAACAAAAAGAGGCAGGTGTAAAGGAGCTAATGCAGTCAGATAAGAAACAATATCAAACCAGATCAAAGAATTTCTGGTTTCTTTAAATCACTCTAACCCAATATTTACATCTATAAAAAGTTCAATTTACATGACAGAATAATTCATTGTAACTTCATTCATGGCATGATCAAAGATTTGTTAAAAACCATATACGTAGGTCCTGTTAGTTTCCTTTATCATGTATGGTAAAGTGACTTTCAACCTGCTGTGCGTCAAGCTGAACCGGTATCATCGTAAGGTCACATGTATTATGCATAAACGACGTAACTCCACGGAATCAATCCAGAAATGTTTGGCATAATGCGTCCGGTAACAAAATGTGCCTACGTAATGAAATAGGGTCGCATCTCATTTGTAGGTGCTTTTGATGTTGGTGTGGCGCAGAAATCGAAAAATATGTAGGTTACTTTGACGAACGGTGTGGGGAAATTGATAGCGGTAAAAAAATTCAGATCAAACTATTGGATTATGAAATTGAATTTGCGAAAGGGAATATTGTGAATATTTCTACTACAAGAAATGAAAAAAAAAAATTAAAACAGTAATCTGTTACTGTTAATAAAACAAGCTGCAACTTTTTAGTAAGCTTGAATAATTTTGTAATTAAGATTGAAATAAAAATGATAGTACATTTTTAATAACCCTTGACTCGCAAGTCTTACACTCGACTGGTTTATTATAGCCGTATTAAAAAAATGTTACTCTCTTTGATACCAATGATATATATCCCCTTTCCATCGAAGCTATCTTATTTCGGCAACGCTTGGCAAATTGCTCCTAATCTCAATGGGTCCCTTCATACGGATATGAGACCCTCATGGTATTATCCACTAAGCAATCTATAGGGAGAGACGATGCAACGATTAGCGACTGCGCTCGCCGAAGCGTATACAAGCGGCCGATAAGGGCCTGATAAAGCCTAATGCAACGTTATCCGAACCTCGTATCTATACATCCACTTCCTATCTAACAACTACTAACCTTTCAGCTTCAACGACATACATTGCGCTCTCCGTTAAGATAAGCCGGGCATGTAAATTCGTTAAAACGGTAATGGACTTCCGTGTTTCAAGTAATGTTGGCAGCGGTATCGCATCGCGTGCAACCGAAGGTCTAATATGCAAATGCTACGAATAATAATTTGCCCACTTTTATTGCTTCGGCTGCGGACCGCAGCTGAATAAATGGCCGCTGGATCTCCGAAGCGAATATCTCGTTTTCGAAAACGTCTCAACTTATTTACCCATTTTCGTGAGCAATTATTTTCACCGCAAATACTTTAAACACTCGAAATGTCACGTCAAATAGTTTCTTGTTTCTCACGTGTTTGTCGAACATAAAAGCCGTGTCGCTAATTCCTGTTATTTGCCCGCGAAATCGTTGTAAACTTCGAAGTTTTAAACATTTGTTAATAGTTTACCCTTGCTTGTTCTATTTGTGTTACCGTTGTCCAATATTACCTCAATTCAACTGCGAATTGTCGAAGTTTCTAACCAAACTTTTGTCATATTTACCATCATTTTAAGCATTGGTATATAACAAATATAACAAACGAATTATAACGAATGTTATAATTCGTTTGTTATATTTTACTATACTATATGACACTATGATTGAATTCAGAAATATGTGCTTCTAAAATAGAAGACAACCTTCAAGGATAAAAGAATTAAAGTGACATTTGCGAACAGCACAATACACAATTCTTTTATAAGAAAGGCCAATAATAAGAGAGTTACAAATTTTATGAGCTCCTAAGCCATTCGTGCGATGATTGAATGATTGCGCATTGAAGAAGAAATTCAATTGGGCGTAAAAATTGAAAATATTTGTTCATGAGCTGAACGTCAATGGCTCGTGGCTGTGCTAACGGGTAACGGTTAAATCTAATTGCTGAGAATATACATACCATTTCCTCTTTGACTTTCTTTTGCGTTTGTAAATAAATAAAACAGTTTCTAAAAAACTTTCTTCTGAAAATATTTTTGGTAAGCTTTCGTTATTTTTGTTATCCTTTAGTTTTGGATTCGTTTTGACAAAGAATTGATTATAGTTCTATCAAACCCCTTAAAAAAGTAGGAGGGTGTTTTTGTGTTTTGTGTTCGTTACATAAGTTGATAAACAGATTTTATTTGTTTTATTTCAGAGGACATAGTTTTAAATCAGTTTTTATCTTACATGCCTAATGAATGCATAAGTCAAAATAACTGGGCAAAAGTGCAGCACTCAAGTTAGCAAAACTGAATATTTTGCGTCTTGAAGTCTGCTTTTTGGTACAAAAAGTGTCATACAGAATGTTAAAATGTTCACGAAGGTATAAAGATGAGACACACGATAGCCATCGGTTACGTAGCCAGACCATGTACCGGGCATTGCCAATCAGTTCTAAATTATCATATCCCTTGTGACTCATCCTTTGTACCGGAATCGACTTTTAGTGGTTTAGTTTTAACCAATTTAATTAATAAATATCTTATTACGTTTAATGTATAATGAGAAAGGGAACGTCTTCGTCCCCACTATAATGCAACATCAGTACGATATCTGTAATGATACAATTTATAAAACTTGTCATTTAGTATGATAAGAGTGTAACATTAATCTTTACTAATTATAAGGTTTATAGGTTTTATTTTCTCTTTCGCCTTAACCGATTTGGCTGAAAGTTGAAATGATAATATCTTAAACTAGCTTATACTTGAATTAAATCATACATACTGTGCTGAAAAATTGCAAGTTCACGCGGGAATTACGTACAATCATCAGATTCATTAACGAGGTTAAGGGCAGTAGCTAGTGCTACATAATATGGCGAATGCTTATCAGTCAGTCAGTAAGGCTGTGTTGTAACGGTCAAAATCGAATTTTAGATTACTTTACGTGAAGAATCGATGCTAAATGTAGGATATACCATCTTGATATAGAAATAAAAGATAATACAGAGATTTTGATTGTAAAACAGAGGAACAAAACCATTAATGTCAGTCAAACTGTGATACTAATTTAAGGGAAGTAGACTGTAGGTGTACAATAAGGTACAACCACAATCATATAAAATAAAGATATCGCAACCACCAGTGAAATCTGACTTTAATTACGACGATGTTAGATAACAAACAATACGAGTATATTGTTTGTTCGATTTCCCAAGTCGTAAACTTTTATCTCGACAGCACTAAAGTGCGAAGTTCGACAAGCGACTTGAGCTAGGTTTTATCTCAATTCCTTTAGTAAGAGCTGATAAATAGTCTGTGAACACTGTTCAAACAACTGACTCCATAGTTATACTCAGTTTTGTAAACACATTTCGCTACAGTTCGTAGTAATGTAATTTTGTAACTTTCTGAAATTGTTTTGAATTGTGTATAAAACTTCTTCATTGCTTATTCGTTTTTATGCTTTTTATTTACTGCTATGTATTCAGAGAAGATTTAGTTTTTACGGTTAATTCGCATTTTTGCTTTTCTGTTTGCGTATTGTGATAGTTTTTCTTACTTAGCGTAGCACTACAAAATGTTATTAATACACGAATGGGCCGGCTCGACCGGAGTGATACCACGGCCTCACAGAAAACCGGCGTAAAATGACGCTTTCGTCGTGTTTCGCCGCGTGA
>DVWM01000569.1:0-10006 GCA_018235105.1 Junonia coenia | reverse complement strand
CGTAAAGATTATCGCGATAAGACCCGTTTACAAAGCAAATATGATTAAATTACATCGCGAAAGTTTAAAATATAAAACTATCTTTCCACTTTTTAATGAAAATAACTTGTTCTATTTGGTTGTTGTTTTTAATGTAACATTTTAATTCAGTAAAAAAAGACTAAATGTCAATATTTGAATGTTGTTCATCGATTGTAAAATATCGTCAATAGTATTTTGACCGAAAAACCTAATCAAATTTTAAACTTTCAAAAATTCATGTAAGTAAAAATAGTACAGTACTCATAGTGGAAGTTTTCAATTACATTTTCTCGAAATTAGTGTAACATCAGTATCGATGATTACAACATAACTTTTTTATTTACAGGCAAAACGATAGAAGAATACAGAAGACAGTTAGGCAGTTTCGGCGTGAGCGGCGACCTTGCATTGCAGACCATCGCCAGTTTGTCCGGAGGGCAGAAGTCAAGAGTAGCGTTTGCGAGGATGTGTATGGGAAACCCTAATTTCTTAGTCCTCGACGAGCCCACCAATCACTTGGACATCGAAACGATAGAAGCTTTAGGAAAAGCTATCAATAAGTATACTGTGAGTATTTTTTATATTATGTATTGGAGAACAATTTTTTGGTATAGTTGGTTTGTTAGTGGTCTGTTTCACAGTCTCTAATTAAGTTTAACGTGTAAATTAAATAATAAATTATAGGCTAGACCGTCTGTCAAACAAGGCAATTATTAGGCGTTTATTTGATATATCATTTACTTGGGACTTTGCTTGTAATTTGTAGTATTTGTAACTAATTACGCAAAATGTGTAAGATATAATGTGTTTTAGATATTTATCTAGACAACACTATCATTTCGTGTACGGCCACTTAGAACCACTAACGATACAAAACACAACTTGTGACCATGATTCATAGCACTTGAATTTTAAGTATTCTATGAAAAAGTGTATTTAAACATTTAAGTTTTTAATTGTTATTTTACAAGATTATTTATTGTGGCCTACTTTTATTCTATTCCATGTTAAATATTCATTAAACAAATAAATCAAATAAAACCCAGAATTATTTTTGCATATTTCATATTCTTTATTTTTTACAGGGTGGAGTGATTCTCGTATCTCACGACGAGAGGTTAATACGAATGGTCTGTAAGGAGTTATGGGTTTGCTGCGGCGGCTCCGTAGCGAGTATCGAGGGCGGCTTCGACGAGTACCGCAAGATCGTTGAAAGAGAACTCGAAGCGCAGAATAAATAGGACAATTCCAAACCGCATTACTACCATCCAAGAAAATAATACCGTATGTCTACCTTTAAAACCATTATATTATCTATTATTCGGTAAGATTATTGTTGTGTAGTGTAGATCTTAAATACAGATTATAAAATAATTCCATTTTTAAAATTCTTGCTAAACATTTGTATATCTATTGAAATATTAATTAGAAAAATGTTCACATACGTTATTCTTTTCTTAGACGGCAGAAACTGTGATTGCTAATGTAAAAAGTACCACTAAATTATAATTATGTATTATATGCGTCGTGTTGTCTTTATTTAAATTAACTCGTTTATAGCCGTTGAGTAAAGGACGAATGAAAAACTGATAATATTTAATGCAAATTTTTATTTCATACCTTCGACCTCTCCATCCTTCATTAAATAAATTTCAGCATACAATTCCATAATGAATTGAAGTACTCGCAGATACCATGGCAAATTAAAGTATAAAATTAACTTAAAGAAATATTTACAAATTAAAGTTCATAATTCAAATACATAATATACAATTAAAATAGTGACTGAAGTATTAACGGAATAATGTTAAACGATAAAACTCATTCAATTTAAATTTTCAAGTATAAAATTCGAATGCGGTATATTAATAATTTTCATATTAAGCCATTATATACTTTCGTCTTTTTTATAAATGCATAACTAATTTTATGAAGAAGAACGTTACTCTATTTTGTTTATATCGGAGGGAGAGAATATTTCTGTTACAATACAATAAATTAGATCTCGGACTATTTTTGATGGGATAATGCAGTTTATATATGATAAATATACTATAGAGTGAACTATATCAGAACATATATGGCAACCAATATTGGTTCATGGTAAAAATTAAAAGTAACGCTAGCAGATCACAAAACCTTTAAAACTAATGTCCAGTTGGCAAAGACAAATGGCGGTTGATCACTCGACTCTCGCGTGCTAGCGAGAGGGGGTCGATGAGTAAATAAAAAACATATTTATTGATGTTTCTTGCGCCTATTTTTTGTTTTATCGGCGTTTCTCAGTACCTCGGCATAAGAAAGCTCGAGTTTTCTTAATTTGTGTATCTCCTGGGATGCTGTACTTTGTTTTACGTCCCAAGACTCGGTTTCCGAGTTCCATCCTTGGTAGATCTTACCCGTCCGGCCGCTAACGCTCGGTGTGGGGGAGTTCAAGTTTCTGTTGTAAAACTGAAGAGTGGATCCATTCCATTCAGCTTCAGATGTTCTTACGAGAGGGCTTATTTCGATCGGCCTGTAGTCTCTTCGCTTTTTGTTCGAAGACTTCTGATAAGTGATTTTAGGTGGCGATGGGAATACAGGAGAGTCAGCTCCTTGACGGTCTTGGCTGTGTTTGCGGTTGCGATGTCTGGACTTCTTTCTAGTAGCTGCGATGTACTCTAGTGGTTGACGCACCAGCGGTGTTAAAACTCGTTCCTTCTCTTGATCTTTTTCTCTTTCTTTCTCTTTCTCTTTTTCCTTTTCTTTTTCAACATCTTTTGGTTTCTCGCTGATGCTCTCAACTACTGGTTTAGGTTCTTTGTGATTTTCCCTCTTTTTCTGTTCTTTAACTTCTGGTTTTTTAACAGGTTCAGGAATTGGTTGTTCCTTTTCTTTAAGAGTAGGTGTGTCCGGCGCAGTAATATCAGATACTGGAATCGATTGTTCAGACATCACAGACGACAATACGCTCTGTGTATCATCAGTTAGGTTGCCAGGGGGTTCTTCCGTGGCTGGAGTCACTGGTGGTACTTTTCCTGTAGTTGTATCATCAAGTAATGGCAGCTGTTCTCCATCGTCTTTGTTCTCAGCAGCCTTTTTCAGAATAGTAAATATTTCCTTAAACAGTTCACGATATTCAGGCCTGTTGCGGAAACGACTGTCCATTGGACTGACGTCGTCATAAATGCTGAAGCGATAGTCTTCACCATCTGCAATCGTGCATAAGAAGGAGCCGGGCCTCTCGCGTTCGGTCTGAGTGGCTTTATTGCTGGTTTCATCTGAAAAGCCAGAACTTGAAGTTTCTGCTTCAGAAAAGTCGGGAGTTTGGATGATCTTCTTGCGAGATGTAGGCTCAACTTTCTTTTGGCTGTTATCTTTCTGGGCTTCTTCTCCATGCCCACTCTCTTCATCAGTGTCTTTGACACTGAAATGGCTGTAATCACTAGATGTTTGCAGTTCATCTTGGAGTGAGATAGGTCCGGATTGTGTTTGTGCGCTTGGCAAGGAATTTGATTTGTTCTTTCTTATGTTTTTCACCTGTGACAGTTGAACTTCGAGCAGAGCTTCGTACTTCTGCACCAGCTCTCTGTATGGGTTGTCGTGCCCATCTTCTTTGTTAGCCCATATACCTTGGAGTAGCTTTTCCTTAGCATTCTGTAAAGAGATTATTTTTAATGAAATTATATAAAATTAAAGAGTTAGTTTAGTGTTTACGAGTTAACGTTGAACTTAACATTCACAATGGAATGATAAATAATGTTTTAATACTGAAATGATGTGGAAGTTACGGAAATGGGATGATAATGGTTGCTATAAATCAGGGATTCCCAACAAGAAGATACGAGGTGGCACTCTAAACTAAGGAGTAAGGAATATTAGATTTAGTACATACTTAAGTGAGAAGCTATACTTTTGGTGTATTTTGTAAAATAAAAACGAAATTTAAAAAAGTATAGAATAGAATAAGCGTTAGGTAATTTTATATTTTTCAATCATTATTTAATTTTTAATCATCATAATTTCATTCTCGAGTTTAAAGTTTCTAGGTACTTTACTTCTGCACTACTCGAGTGAACCTCGAAAACTTTAGGAACCACTGTAATTAAATCACATTAAGAGTCAAAGTTTAAAATTAATTGAAAGATATAAGAATTATAAAGTTGAAGTTCTAGTAGTTACCTGTGTATGGATTTATGAAAAAATTAATAAGGTACTCTTAATTTAATAATTAATTAAATGAGTTACTTTGTGTCGAGATAACAAACATATTAGTCAAAAATACACCCATTACTCCACCATTATAGACTAACAATTAAGAATCGATTTAGCTGATAAAGCACACGTTAATGAGATATGCACACAATCACTTTAATTACTAGATTAGTAAAACAATCACAATGAACCATAAATATTCCGTTAGATGTAATACGATTAAACATAAATGATCGATGTTTCTAGATTAATAAAATTACCCGTAACATATCAGATGGACGAACTACCTTCACCAATGATTTTTAGCGTGCATTCTCTTAGTCTAATAACGTGTCAGTAATGGACGTACCTTCGACTACATGCGATATATCCAAAGAAAACTACTGCAAATGCGCTTCATAATGCATATGCAAAGCGTGATCAACAACATCAGTGGCAGTTGGAATAGTTTTGTCGCCTAGAAACGATCAAAACATTCACATGAGATTACGAAGTGCCAACCTCGACTGCTTTTTATACGTCGATTGCATTTTATAAAGCTATGATGCTTAAACTTTTGATCGTGGTTGGAATTTTTCGGTATGCGAAAAGGAATTTTGCTGAGATTTTATAAAACGTTTAGTAGTGATTAGTGGTTAATATTGCACATAATTGCGAGCTGTGAGTTAATATAGTTTAGTTAGATTTTTTTATAAAAGAAACTACAAAGGTAAGAGTTTGGGTTAGAAGGAAAAAACATAAAATAGACGAGAAAGCTTGAAGAGTAATGTTATATAGCTGACAAAATAACTAATGAAACATGCAAGTAAATGTTCAGTACTCACGTCGAATTTGACAAGTTTGCTGGTGACGTGGTCATCTCTCGGGCTTTGTTGACCAGGGGTGAGGATGAGGGAGCTGATGGCGCTACGGTCATCATCGTCCCCATCGAGTATGGAAGACATATCATCCCGCTCCATTCCTCTTAGGCATCTGACGCAAAGCTGCCCTTGTCTGAAAATTTTTGCATAATTGTGTTAATATGGTAATAGTCTTTTTTTGGTTTGTTTCAACCATACCAATTTCAAAGTTAATATACCTGGTATATTAACTTTATGGTTTCAACCGATTTTATTTGCCTACATTATAAAAAATGTTTTATTTTTAAAAACCTAACAAAATTCAACATAAAACATCAACAAACGAACTAATTAAACTGCGTTTTCCAAATAATTATATTTTGGCAAACATATTCTTACATATGCTTACCTGACTTCTTCAAGGATTGAGAATTCTTCATGCATCGACTTAGGTTCGTCATCTCTTTGATGCCAATTTCTAAGCTGTTCTTGCAGTCTATTGTTCTCTTGTATAACCGAAGCGAGTTGTTCTTCGAGCTCGGTCACCCTCCTTTGTTCTTGAGCGAATGCGACTTTATTCTCCCTCAACTCATCACTTAGCCTCAATAAATCTTCATCTTCTTTTGTTAATTCCGGAAGAGGTGCTATTGACTTTTGTGGAGTAATATTCACATTCTTGTTGTTGGGTACGGATAGCTCCGTGGGCTTTTGTTCTTTTTCTTTGGGTTTTTCATTTTCAGGTTTTCGTTCTGCGCGCCGTCGGACGATTTCTAATTGGGCATTCAAATCGTCTACGGTTTTTTGGAGCTCCTCACACTTGGTTTCTAAGCCTTCGATATTGCTGCATAAGCTAAAAAACGACAATTGTAATTAAGATTTTATTGTTCAAATTTACTCTTCAATCACTTTTTAATGATATCTCTACGAATTTGTAATGTCATTTATTTTCTTGGAACAATATTGAGTGGAAAGTTTTATAATACGAGTAAAAGTAATTTACTGTGACAAAAGCAAATAATTGGTCCATTTTGCATCGAAAACCCATTAAGTAACAAAGAAAAGAAACCGCGGTGATTGCAGAAAGATTCTAAAGATGACTAGTTATTTTTTACGGTAATAATCTCACGTCTTAATATGCTTCTTGTCCGCGGAATGGTCGACGGCTAGCCGGTGGTTCGCGCGCTCCAAATCTTGAATGCTCACTTCTAGTTGTTCGTATATTCTCAGTCTTGAGTCGTTCACTTCGCGCAATGCTACTGTCTGCTTCGTAAGGTACTGTGAATGGTAAAATCGTATTATTTACTTGTACATAAAATTTACATAAATGATCTTTGGAAAATCAATTGTATCAGATCTTTAAATCAAATATGAAATTGAAATTTTTATCCGGACCTCACCGAGTAAATAAAAAACTCATTGAAAATCTTTGCTTATTTTCTATAACCGAATTAAACGATTCGTTTAGCGATATGATGCTAACACTGTAATGTCTCTCTTAATTAACAGTTACAATGTATTCATATTAATACTAAAACACATACTTCGATTTCTTGTGCTTGATCTTCGATGACATTTTGGTGTTGACGTAACGCAGTTTCTAACTCCTTGTTTCGTTCCAAAAGTGTCTTCCCGAGTTCAGCCGCTAGCTGCAAATCTGTAACAAAAGCGTTAATTTGTAGTTTCTTCGTAAATTTTGTGAAAGTAGCGTAAGATATGCAAATGAGGCGACAGCAATGCGGATGCGACGGCGGATGGAATTGACACTGCAATTATTTCATCGGACGATATCATCGCATTGAAACACGCTGAGATAATTAGACACTTGACAGAGATTCAGATCCAGATAAAGTTTTCACCGTGATCACGATTGTATTTCGCCAGATGTAGTTTTGAGTTGAAATATGGTTTATGAACCACTAAATAGTTGGTGTAACGCAACACATTGAGTCACTTCCTACTTAAAGTCCTCAATAGTGATGCATGACACATTGCTACGTTGTCACTGGTTAAACAAATTCACAAAGTTCGCTAAAGCGTGAAAGGAGAACAAGTTAAGTACCTTGATGTAGAATTAAACTTTAAAAACGTTCAAGTTCAGTCTAAATTAAGGTCGACGTATCGAGCGAGTTTTTCCTTGATTTACTTCATCGTAAATAGGCTTTATAAGTAAAATCTTCAAGCGCTAAAATTAGGTTATTTCGTAATGTGAGAACAGGGTAACAATATAAGCTAATTAAATAATAATTTCCTATTACAATAGTATTTTATTCATAAATTCAGCGTTAAAATTCTCACTCAAAGTCAGTCACGTGGTGGTGACGTAAGGTCGTAGTATGGAAGGCGAATTAAAATATTTAATGCTTCTGTTGAAGACGTAGATAATTTAATTTACTAAATCTAATAGGCATAATAAATAATTTTACAACGATAGCCAAGATTTAAGAAAATTGGCTAACAGATGAAGAATTAGGTACCTACCCAACTTTTAAAAGATTAAATATTTATAAGTACATTTGATTCGTAGTACTATATTACACAATCCTTATTTTACAAAATATCACGATGGATTAAGAAAAAGGAAAAAGGCGGAAAAGACATCGCAATCATCAAATTAAACATGAAGTATTTATATACGTTCTTGCTCATTAAATAGTATTGTTAAATTACTTCAATACCAAGTACTTATTTATATTTTAATATATGCTCCTGACCTAAATAATGATTTTTAAAATGTGAACTATATTTTAAAAACGGCACGTTTTGATGCAGTATGAGATAACCGGCCGTTTGCGTGCATTCCTAACGCATCGACATTCCTCAGTCACGCATTATTAACACATGAATACATAATAATCATCTCATTACGTAAAACTACACACGATTACTTCTCAGCCTTTGTACAAAATTTAATTCGAAATAATGTTTTGTAATAAACTAATTAGTTCGTACATATTTCATACTTGCTTACATTAATGAACGCTTAAAATGTAGAACAAAATGTGTACGTCGAGTCTTACGAGTATGAGTTAATTTACGTACGATAAAACGTGAAAATTAAATGAAAATATAAATGTTTCTTTGATTCGATTTATGCGCACTTAATTTAACTAATATCTAGAATTTGTAGTGTGTGTAAGTTAAATAATTTTTCGTGTAAATTATAACTTTAATTAGGGAAGGTTATATAGGCTATAAAATATTACGAGAGTCATAAAATTAGAGTTAAAAACGTGAAAATGGCAACCAATTGAGTAGGTATCATTATGCGAAAACGCGAAGCAAAGTAATAGCGCTTACTAATAGAAAAGTAATGTGGGTCCGACAATTGCCAAAAAATAAAACAACAAAAATTCAAACATAATGCGGTCCGTATTTGAATCGGATTTCTGAAGTCGAAGTTATTATACGAACAAAAGGTAAGGAGATAAGATAAAACTTTCTAACGTATTATTCTAATATAACACTATTAGATACGATATTTTATATACGAATATTCCGATATTTTTAACAGTTGAATATTGATGAAAACCTTGAATTTAATTCCAAATATGGTCACAATTCAGGTTTTAAATTGGAAGATAATTATGATGATCGAGCTTTACTATGACAATAAACCATTGTTGATATTTCTATTATAACATTATGTACCTATTAGTTTTATGTCAAGCAGAAGCAAGTAATATACTTTAATATCTGTGGGCTTAGTAGGTGCTTATAGATAATAATAATAATAATTGTAATGTTCAAGAGATAGTGAAAGTAATGTAAACATACTCGTAGTTAATAACAAATTGACATTACTGATAGACACGGCTTTTATCGAATGAGTCCTACTTGGAAAAGACAATGACCTCTATTTATTTTCCTTTACTATTGTTTATTTATTTATTCCAATTATATTTATGTCGTTAAGCGTTAAGATTATAGAGAAACCGGAAATTTTCTAGAGAAAGATTACTTTAGTGTATTACTTAGTTCAGAAAAACATAAAAATCTATAAAGCTTTTTATTTCATTAACTTTATAATAACACACTTAATTAATTAGTGAAATGATTTGTAACTGTAAATTAATTGATTTTTTTATATGTCAAAGAATTAACATAGGCTATTTGATTTATCAAACATATTTAATGGGAAAAAGTTAACAAATTATATCTTATTAGGTATATCTCAAGACTAAACACGAGTACATTTCTTCTAGAAGTAGAGAAAATGTGCTCGTGTTTAAAAACGAATATTTAATATTAATACTTATTAATCTCATATAAATTACATAGTGGTTATGAAACTTTTGTAATACCAGTGAACGGCGTTAAAAGTTACTTTTTTTTATAAATCTCGGTAATAATGTTTACGTCATTTCGATACGATATTCTTGCATGATCAGTAATTACCTCGACAATTAAATAAATATTAACTATATGAAACACTCTGTAGGTAAAAGGTACATATTAAGAAAAAAAAAATACATTATTAAATGGATTCAGTTTAATAATAAAATAAAGGAAAATAACCGCTTGTATGTACGTACTCTATTTCTGATCTAAAACTTCTTTATACTCGTATGAGGGGATAATAAAGAACCTCATCCGTCATACTATTCTGGCGGAGTGCCGAATTTTGGCACCTACACGTTTTCCAGTTCCTTCCGATACGTGCACGTCTCCTTGCGACGTTTTCCTTTACCGCCGAGCACAAGATGAATTTTAAACCTAACTACTTAAAAGCTTTTTCTACTCGCTGGATTTATAAACGTTGCCAAGTTCAAATACTATTTTCTGGCCGCGGTCTATTCATATATGTATTTATGACTCTATTTTACGAGTACTTATTAAACATATAAGGAAGTAATAAGTATTATTTAATTATTTGATAATTAGATTAAAAATATTATTAACTTCAACGTGTATAGCGACGACGGCATTTTTTTACTCTGTTCTCAGCGTCTTAT
>DVWM01000568.1:0-10007 GCA_018235105.1 Junonia coenia | reverse complement strand
TTAACGTCATGAATTAATTGTCATACCACTAGTTTCTAATGTAGCTCTGTCTTTAAGATACCATAGGTCTAAATACTTGCCCTTAAGTCTGGTCAGTTTATGACCCTATAAATCAATGATCGCAGATAGTGCACGTCAAATGCGACGTAGATTAAAGAAATCGTTTTATCGATTACATTTATTTTTATACTAATATTATTGATATGGTAAAGGTAGATTCATATCGTTTTTACCTGTTAAAAATTATAGCTTACTTTTTATAATTCTATATATTAACAAAAATTCTTTATTTTAGATCGTTTTATTTGTTAAGATAAACGATTGATTTTATTTAATTCAAAATGTATACATAATTAATATGAAAATATAGTTGAAACAATCTTGACTTAACCTTTTAACTTTACCCCCAAGAAAAATATAAGAATTCCTGCAATACTACGCACGTATCTGGCAGCAACTAAAAATACCTATTATCAGAAACGAGATCTCCTTTCAGATTTAAATAACTTGTCACCAAAATATCAGTTAACTGTTCCCAAGGATCATGTCCGACTTGAACGCGCCTCAATAGAATTAATCACAGAATGATTTGTCATTCCGTTTCGTCAAACCCTTTCAACCCTTCAATCGATGACTAAACACAAATTGAAATTACATCAACTGGTTAATTAAATGATACCTGTATCAACAATCTTACAATGGAAATAAAACCGGGAAAACGGGAGTCAGGATAACGTCATGATGGTTCTGTACTACTCGCACTAAAGTCAGATTCGACCAGTCTTTTTTGAACATAAAATCTTTTTATCTATCTGTCTAACAGATAGATAATAATATTTCGACACCAATGTTTTACATAGGCTTAAAATTACATGAGCTTCCCAGTATGAGTAATTCATATTTTTGCTACTTTAAGATATTTTTAAAGCATATTATGTAAAAAAACAATTAAAAAACTTTAAATCCTCAATCAAATAATCTTTAACGATGCCGATTCATAGCAATCCTTTCGCAGAATTTTCGTAAAAAAGGATGTAAAGTTTTCGATTTAGGGCCCTTAACTTGATAATACTAAATATACAATTATATATTCAACCATATAAGTATAAAAGTGCAAAAGATACAAGTTAGATCCAAACACGTGCCCGAAGTCCGGTCGGTTTATTACTCAATAAATCAATGATGGGAAATTGTGTACATCAAATGCGAGCTTATTTGTAGCTCAAAGAAATAATTTTAACGATAGCAAGATCAATTCCTATCATCTTTATTGATATATTAAGTGTTAAGAAACATGTGCAGCCTTAGCTCTCATTTCGAGAGAAATTGGTGTGACAAAATATTATATTAATGATGACGCTTTGAAGACCAATAGACGGAATAGATTTAGTAGGTAATATGGTTCCATTGTCAGGTTTAAAGCAACTCTAAAATGTATGATTAGGATGCTCCATAGAAATCGAATGTGGGAGAAGTAATTAAAAAGATATTGGATCTTTTATGATCGGTAACGAGTATTCAGATGAGCAGATGGACTGATAGTAGGATACCTCTTTCCACGTTCTTTGGAATAATGAGACATATTGACTATTGTGATCCATCAATATCTTCCTCAAATATTCTGTCTCAGTTTTCGTTTTTATTTCCTTTGTTGGCTTGTTTATTTTTCAGATAAACAAAAGCTAAAAACGTTGTTATAAAATAAGTGTACTGTTAAAGACAGTCCAGAAGGGATTAGTAATACAACAACTATTCATTATACATGTCTCTATTTCCACGATTAATACAATAATGATACTCTATAGTGCCATATCTTCTGTCTTGACAACAACCACCGTTGGTAGCCACTAGCCAGCCGCCAGACAGCCAGTAAATTTTGGGTGACAAAAAAAGAATTAAATAAAGACTCAGTAATATTCTATAGTAGCTTTTATAACAGATGTGTTATTCCAAAATATCATATAAACGAACATAACATTTGATAAACAGAATCTAAAAATCGTTGATAATAAAAGTAACTTTTACTGTCAAGGATTTTCAAACGGCTAAGCAAAAGAAACATTAAATCCGCTTTCAGGTCACACAAGAATATTTTTCATAGACCTATGAATAAACCGTTTATTAAAGATCTCGCTTAAGTTGAACCAAAGGGTAGGCGAAGCTTAAATCACAATAATTATTTGTGCAGTCACAACTGGTTTTAACAGTTACACGGACGGACAAGATGAGATTAAGTATTTAACAACAATTAAGATGACGAGCCAACTGGACTGAATTGGTCTTATAAATAGAAGAGCAGTCGCCCATCAAGATAAATTTATAGATCTTATTACTTAAGGATTAAGGGCCATAATCATAAAGCTCGATCAATTTCATGGAGATTTGTAATATGTATACGATTAGAAAAGGTTTTTAATGTATTACCTTTTCTTGTACAGGGCCTTAACTGACGCTAAGGCATTAATTATTTTATTATTACAATCATTCAAATAATATCCATGAAAGACATCTAATTCAATTAAACGT
Source organism: Junonia coenia (assembly GCA_018235105.1). NCBI lineage: Eukaryota > Metazoa > Arthropoda > Insecta > Lepidoptera > Nymphalidae > Junonia > Junonia coenia. The sequence goes on along the minus strand of DVWM01000568.1, from coordinate 7,481 downwards.
TAGTATATTTCATAATTTCTTTTATGAAATTGAAATTAAGCTAGTTTAACGAGAAAAATGAAACTCTATGAAAAAATATCTTCTCTCCTATAAGTACTTACCGGATTTTGGTAAATCGTTACAGTAATAGCTTATTTAGAGTAAGATACATCGGGTACATTTTATAAAGATATTACAAGATTTGGTTACATTATAAAAGTAAGTGTCGAGAAAAAAACCTGTTCACACGCTGCTGTAAAATAACATTGAATTTAAAATAGTTTTACTTTGAGGGATGTAAAATAAAATTTCAATCATTCAGTAGCTCCCTGAATGACATAAGTCATTATTGTTAGTGATTTCTCAGTTCATTTTGAAACTCGGTCGCGTGCAGTTGTCTCATTGTATGCAAATACCGTGGACCCAAACTTATTAATTATTGTAGTTGCACACAGCAATGAATAATGATTTTCTAGACGCCATCGACAGACAAAGCAAGTGTTGAAAATCAAATGTATATGGAATTGTAATATGCTTTCGTTATGTTCATGATAATATTGCAATTATTATAAGATTGCTACTATGCTTAAGAATATATTTCGGTAATTACTTTTTAATATAAAAGTATTGATAAAATAAAATATTAGGAGTTTCCACAGAACAATTTTGGGACCTGCTTTTCTTTTACTATCCCCTTCTGACAAGTATCATGAACAACAAATTATGAATGTTACTTCCATTTCATTGATTACTTAGAAATGGTTTTGAATATTCAAAACAGAACTGTCAGAGATAGGAATAAAGTAAGTGGACGATTACCCATAACGGTATAACAGAACAAAAGCCGGCTGGCTACCGTACTACGCCTCTTTCAAATGATAATTGCCTTCGAGATCATTACGTTCGACACGTGACAGAAACGTTCAGTACATTGTTTTCGTAAGTTTAAGTTTGTTTTTAAGTTCTACTCGAAAATATTCTACTTTTCATTTTTTTGTTGACGTCGATAGCCAGGATCCTGATTCTTTATGTCAACTCGAATCGAAACGCGAACGAGATCGTAATGTGTTATTTACTCTTAACTACAAATACATATGTATATAAAGCAAATAACCTATTATGGGTTTTAAATTGTTATACAAAATCAGAACACAGTTGTGTTAAAAGTGGAATTTGTTTTTGCAGACTAATTTCAGTTCATTTTATTCGTGTCTGTTATTAATTTGGTCGATAGTTCATACTAAAACAGAACTAATGAAAAGACCAGGTAAAATGTTCCTCATTTACCTAAATCCGCGACCCGTATCTTTAAAGGAAATTTATCGATCACAACCGCGTTTGCCACAAAGTCGGCTCCCAAAATTTGCCATTTTATTGCCACTTAAATATTTTCGGCCCGTATCGGAACGTAATTCCGGTAGCTGTGGTTTCTGACCACAAAACTTACGTATCAACTTTATCGCCATTTCAAAGAGTTAATAAAATTTTATGCGATTACGGTTGTATATTGGCAAACCAATTATTACGTTTTTCTTCACCATCTGCTACTAATAGTAGTGTACTAGTAACGGTATCTTTATTTGTTTTTTCCTCATTCGTATCTCGTACGCTTACTAGCATTTTAAATCTATTATAATCTTGAATATTATTCTTCCAGTTGAATTATTAATTTCGATAGTTATCTACACTTATTGCGGTTCAGTTGGGTTTTACGACGGTTATAAAATACAAAAGCAAGAGTCTATGTTGTGATTTGTGACGTGTGTCAGCTTGTGGGCGAAGTGGCTACCGGGGACTAGTGATGCTATTTCATAGACATCGATAGATATTAAAGTGGAAACTGAATAGAAATTTTCATATTATATTTATTATAAACTCATTTCGCTCTTCATTGTCGCAATAATATGTCATTGCACTATAATGACCATGTTAAGACAACTTTTTACAATAAAGTTGTATTTACCATCAAGAGCCTTGGCAAAAGGTCAAGTTTAACTGCATCTGTACTTGCATCTGTTTGCTTAATGACACTTACTATTCGAACATCATCAAAAAACAAACTAATTTGTGCAATTTTAACAAGACATGTTTGCGTTACATCTTCTGTGTGTAACAAAAAAGCTAACTTCTGAATTCTCTAATTGGAGTTGCAAAATGCATCAGACCTACTAACGAGTTTAACTTTTTGTACAAACGAAAAAAAGAGGTCGATAAAAGGCAAACCATCGACAAGGTATCACAAATGCGCATCACTCGAGGCCAGTGACCCAAAAAAGAATAAGATGATATTTTATTTTCGAGATACAAGTACTATCGTGGCATAAATTAAAGGGTTTATATTTTTCTCTCTTTCTTGTACCACGTGTTTGAGATGCGAGCAAGACTTAGCGAGGTAGGGTCTGAAAAACCTTGCTTTGTTGTGATGCTTAAATTTCATATCTTTTCTTACACTTTATAAAACATTTTTGATTACATTACACGTTACTTTATTCTAATTTAACTTTCATTGTAATATGAATCTATAATGAATAGAGATAATACAGGTGGGAATAATAAGCAAGCCTTATCGAAAAGGGTTAGAAAAGTGCTAAGGAGTGCATGTTCTGTAACTTTCTCTTTGTACCTTTTTCTTGGTAGATGCCATCCACTTATCTTAGTGTTCTTGTTATCTTATTTTAAGTGAGTGAACAATAGTAACTTCTAGAACCTTCTCTCAATACTGTTGCTTCAGTATACATATATCACTTACAAGTATACTACTACCACCAGTGCATTGTTTTTGTAAGTAAAATTGTATTCTTGGGATTTAATATAACGTGTAAATGAACTTGAATTCTTAACACCTGAGTATAACCTTCTCATTATGCTGTTGTCTTGGTAGCTATCATCCACTCACCAGATAATTTACCACCAATCCGTTATATACTTTAAGGTATAGAAAACCAGAGTAATTACTGATAATGGAATGGAATCATATAATCTTTACATGACATGACAAAGGAACTAATTTCAGTACCAAACTGTCCTATATTTCAGTGCAATGTTTGGCAGCAGCTTTGCAAATTTTTTGTCCCTTTCTTGATTTCGAATTTTCGAATGTGTAAAAGAGACGATATTTCTGCTGTCCGTACACAACAATGCCACGATTATTACCGTTCGGTTACGTATAAACTGGTCGGCTGCTGGTCTTACGCGTTGCTTCTGTGTGTGTACGTCGTTTTCGTACGTCGTAGTGTTGTGTATGTTTATCTATATGTTTGTGTTCATGTGTGTGTGTGTGTGTGTGATTTTTTTGTAATCTGATAGAGCTTGATAGAGCATATTACGTTTGAAGAAAATTGGTTATTATATCGAATGAGGTGGAGTAAATAAATTTCTAATGTAGCAATGGATTAGTATTCTGAGGGAATATTTTTTTGTTTGTGAAGTATTTTCTAACACGAACTTTTTATTTATTTTTTTATTACACTCTTTGGTTGATCCTTGTTTAATAGTTTGTACGTGATAAAATAACAAATATCCATTTATTCATCCACAGAACTTGTAAATACTAACTTTATAACTTATAGTAGTACAAATTTAAATGGATATAGTTATTTTTTCTATGAGGTGAGTAGAGCTTTTATAACGCGAAAGAGGTTAACTTCATAAGTTTATATTTGACGTTAATATCATCTTCCCATATTTATTTATGAAAAACACTTTATTAAACTAACTCTGTAAATTAACAGAGCAGGTAAATTAACCGAGGATATAAACTTATTTACTGACAGAGCAATTACCACCTCAATCTATTCAGTTATAATAAACTTGGTAAAGTTAACTTAACCCATAACGCATTACTTGTTAACTATTCATTAACTAGGTGCGATGGACAAGTGCCTATTTTTTTCTGTTTTGAAACCTCTTTTATTTTTACCCGGTCACCCATCCGTTTGGTGACTTCATTAATCGTTGTTTAACCCTTAAAGAATATTCTAGATCGATTGACTGTTCTAGATTATATAACTCAAACTGAAACTCAAAAATATAATTTATTAAATTTGACTATGTACATATTCAAGAATCGCGCGTCATATACAAGCACTGACATTCCAGCAATAGTAGATAGAAGAGATTAATAAAAAAAAATATCCGTTCACCCATCCACTTTGTGACATCAGCCACCATTGCTTAACCTTGGACAATGAAGTAAATAAAAATGCAATCAACTGTAAAACACAGATAAGAAATAAAGCAGTGTTTCCAATTGTACAAAAAGTATATTATTCGTGAGGTTCTATATTTCATTGCGTCCCAGCATGAGGCCTGTGTACACTCGGCCTATAAATCGACTATGCCGATTTTAAACGGGTTCTCTCTAGACTATTAATACTACCATTAGCTTTGTTAAACTGTGTATTAATTTACATAGTATAATAAAAGTTACTTATAGTTCTAGTTTGGAAAACACAACTATGTTTAATATGTTAGTATTCCAGCGCTATCAAAACAGCGATTTTTTTATAAAATATTTGATGGTTATCTGTTTACGGTTTGCTGGCTTATATTGTGGAATAAAGTGGAATTTAATGTGAAAATCTAAATGGCTAAATAAATATTTTACTCGAAAAAGCGAAGCAAAAACAATATTACGTACTTTGTAAACAATCCTTAATATGATGTCTTACACACTAAGGACTTGACTTTTCCTCTAAAAAAAATTTCCGGCACTAAATTAATATTTACCTAACACCAGCAATCGTCTCAACTGTCACTTAAAGTATGTATATTGTATATCAAGAGCATATCCTAAAATATCAGTTAAAGTTATTACAAAAACACAATAAAACACACTCGCAACAACAAATACGAACAAAAATAATAATCGAAAGAAAACTTAGTCTAAAATATAGCTAAATGCAACAGATTAATCCAAAAAGGCGAGGTAACAAAACGAAACAAAAAAAAACCGTCACGAACATAGGCTAGGGAGAGGAAAGGAAAAAAAAACCTTTAAACAAGTTTAACGTTTATTTTCGTTGCATCTCCCTCACTCTCGTATGGATTTATTATACCTATCCCGTTCACTCCGGCCAAGCGCTGGACACCTGTGCTTTAACTTCCCTCAGTACCAACGACCTCAAAAACGTAAAGACAAAAACGTCTTATCATAACACATCCCTACACACAAAATTAAACCTTATTGTAAAAAGTTAGAGTTGAGTTTTGCGTGTCACAATTATAATTATAGATGCGTTATTTTTCGACGTAAAGCAATCATTGTCGTAGCCCGATTTGATTCCAAAAGCTCATTTTTTTTTGCTTTTATGCGTAAACTAATGTCTCGTAATAATAATGAAAATTGTACACCTGTTCCTTCACTAATCCTATTGTTACTAAGAGTTAGGTAAATTGGGGCACCGATTTTCGGAGTGCAAATTTTGCATTTTTTTTTCTTTTTTTTTTGTATAAAAATAGGCAGTGGATCACTCGGTTATTGTGTTTTTTTTTTCTATTTTCGCATTGACGGGCGTGTAATTTGTACTTATTGTACTTCATGTTATTAAGAGTAGTCGAGCGAGTAGATCAGTTACGTTTAAGTTAAGTATAAGAAAGTTATGATATTTTTGTAGTACGTATTTAGGGATGCACATAAAGTGTATTGAGACATTTAAATTTGTACATTTCTTATTCGTATTATTACGAATAAGTAGCGATATTGACAAAATTCAAAATCTTGCAAATTTAATAGATTACTTTATAAAATTGACAATACCTGAAAAATACCATGTTTAATGACATAAACATTAAAAAATTTTAATAAAGCAACCATTACAGCAGTACTCCCTTTTCCGTAAGGTCGAGTACATACAAAGTACACGAACTCAAAAGCAGCTATCATACAATCATGATACTTTCAATCATACAACAACCGATAATAGAGAATAATATTATTTTAATAGAGTTCCGTATCATTTAACATTTCGTAGCGATTGACCACGTGTGTTAGAAGCGTGTGGAATTATAGTGATGTGACTTTTTATTTTATAATATTTTCAAATATATTTTTTTCTTTAACAGACAAGTTTGTTTCTTTTTTTTTCTAAAATTTCTATTTATTTTTTATTTATTAAAAAAGTTTCTATATTTATAGAACATATTTCAATGGATTTCAGATAAACTAGGTAAAGTAAAATACGCGTGATATGCTGAAGTATAAGCTATAAACCACAAGGTTTGGTCAAAATTCGTAAGTAATAGTAGTAAGTTCTATACCGACTATGACCTTATCCCTATCATCACAATGTATCCCATTCAGCGCGTAATGCACACCATTACCGATACAATGACTATTGATGTCTGTAGCGTTGCGTTACATGTAACGTTTTATATGTTTATAATTTGAATATACTTCGGTTCTTTAGGTTAAGCTAGATTCGGTTAGGTTACAAAATTTCACATTTATAATATTAGTGAGTTCTATACCAACTATGACCTTATCCCTATCATCACAATGTATCCCATTCAGCGCGTAATGCACGCCATTACAGATACAATGACTATTGATGTCTGTAACGTTGCGTTACATGTAATTTTTTATGTGTTTAATTTAAATATACTCCAGTTCTTTAGGTTAGGCTAGATTCGGTTATGTTATAAATTTTCACATTTATAATATTAGTAACTTCTATACCGACTATGACCTTATCCCTATCATCACAATGTATCCCATTTAGCGCGTAATGCTCACCATTAATGATACAATGAATATGTATAGTAGATACGCGTATTGTATAGTGTATAGCGTTGCGTTACATATAATGTTTTATATGTGTGTAATTTGGATATGCTACAGTTATTTAGTTTAGGTTAGTTTACCAGATTAAATATATTTTTAATATTTGTGAGTTCTATACCGACTATGACCTTATCCCTATCATCACAATGTATCCTATTCAGCGTAATGCATACCATTACCGATACAATGACTATTGATGTCTGCAGTATTGCGTTACATGTAGTGTTTTACATGTGTGTAATTTGAATATACTCGGGTTTCTTTGGTTCCGTAGTAAAGGGTTTAAGTTTGAAGAAGTTTTACTAACGATATTACGGATATTGTATAGGGTTATTGAGTAAGTTGGGTATTTATTTGTAACAAATTTCTTCTAAATAGGAAACACTTCTATTTCGATAAGGCTTTTGCCTTTGCCTCATAACTTTGGCTTGAACAGGATTTTACCATTTAACATTTATCATTAAAAATTGGCCAATAGCCACAGCAACACATGAGTCCCTTTAACAGGAAGTAGAAAAGTATTGAATATTAAAATACTTTTATACGGAACCTGTGTAGAGAATATTCGTGCTTGACGGATATTAAGTCTACTTTTGTAGCGATCTATAGTAGTTACTATAGATACACGCTGCTTCACCAACCCACAGTGGAGCAGCGTGGTGGATTAAGCTCCATACCTTCTCCCTAATAGGAGAAGAGACCTATGCCCAGCAGTGGGATA
>DVWM01000567.1:0-10007 GCA_018235105.1 Junonia coenia | reverse complement strand
AATGTAGTAAATATTTGTATTATGTAGTAAAAGTAATTCCTTGATGTATGTATTTACAACTGCGACGTATAAATCTTCCGTAGATGAATTATAATACGTTAATTGCATTGCTATTGAATGGCATACCTCGATCGGAGGTATCGATTGTAGGGTGACCATAACTATGGCTTTATTCAATTTATATTTGATATACATTTAATATGACAATGGATACCTACTTAGCCACGTAGGTAATTATGTAGCATCAAATGTTGATTAACATTTTAACAATAAATACATTTCTATCGCTTGATTTTAAAATTCCATTCAAATTCAAAAGTGATGAAGCTGACAGCTTAATGTTTGTTAAAAAAAAACAACTATCCTTTAAAACAAATGTGCGATTATGGATCATAGATCAAAATACACACATTGTACATATTTATAACACGATCTGTCAGATAGTAATAATATTAATGGTCATAACCTTTCGTTGTATATTTACTCGTGAGTCACGTGGCCACCCTTCAGCTAGGAATGGGTGAACGACCAGCCGTGGCCGCGTAGCTCCGCGCCACATCCAATATGGAAGCTTGTATTGCATTTTTTATTTTTTTTTATCGCTCACAGCCATGGAGTACAGTCTTTCAGTCTAGATCAATGGGTCGCATTATCTTGTTTATGGTTAGGTTTAAAATAAGGCTATATTTTATTAGTTTTATTTGGTTATCGTATTCTATATGACTGTGATTATTATTAGCATACTTTGACGTACGCTTCATTAATTCTAAAGACCTTGAAAGCGTCATTTACAGAATCAGAAATCATTAGAAGGGAGAGATGTTATTTAATGAGGCCGTGGCAACTAGCAATATTTAGCATATTAATGCATGGAATTTACATAAGTTCCAACGACGCTAAATAGTTTTACATAATATTGGCTAAAAAAAGAACATTTTCGGTCAATAACTTTGAATTTAAATAAGCTTCCTTTAAGACCGAATCTCGGCTTGATTTGACAATAAAAGAGAAATTGTCTTTTCTGGATGCCCTAGCCAAAAATCTTTTGCTCGTCACTAGTGGTGTAATAGAATATTGTTAATTATAGTGTTAAATTTTGTATAATAATGGATATTATTCACTTTAATCCTATTATTAGACAACATGCAAATGACGCCTTATTTGTCTGTCAATTAATGTAATTTATTGCTTTCTCATTTTCGATTATGCTTCCGTTTCCCTTACAGACAAATAATGGAGCATTTATGTTTACAAATTAGTATTTAATTACGTACATTTACATTAGCTACAGTTTTGAGTTAATTAATCTTGCTCCATGATTTTATCATTAAACAGCAGTTTGACAAATATCAGTTTTAATTAACCACAATGTACATTACGCTTTATCTACAATTATATTTTTTATCAACCAGTGTTTAAATAATTGACCGTTAGTAAAATAGCTCCATGTACCATTAAGGACATAACCGATATTTTTTACAAAGTTTATAAAGCTTTCAGTTTTTATAGATACAGATTAAGAACATTTTTTGCGCGTCTTTTTATACTCTATGCTGCCAAATGTCTCAACATATAAAAAAACTGTGACACATAAACATCATTTTTATAACCCGTACATTTAGATTGGCGCCAAAATTGACCTTCAAACATAACCTATCGTATTGGGACCTCGTTTTCTATGTGTAACCGTTATCTCGCTGAGCAATTTAATACTTAATACGTAGAAAATAAAAGCTATCGAAACAAATATTAAATTTCTTAGTAAGCTATGACCCACTATACGAATGTTTCATGTAACACGTACTAAAACGTTACGGTAAAGAACAAATGATATATGTCGTTAGAACTGATAAGTATAAGAAATATTCGGTTATCGTCGCCAGGTCATAAGTAATGAGAACGACGGCGTAGCCATGTCTCGAATTTTGGGAGTTAACAACAAAGTATTTTTATATTCATTTGTAGAATAACTTTGAATAAGAACTGAAGAACTTTATTAGAAATTTTTTGATCAAGTTTTGTATTTAGGTTAGTAAGGAAACGATTTCTAAATGTTTCGATAAGTTTTTGATTTCCATGTTAAGAAAAGTTATTTCTATTTCTTATTTTATACTTTATTTGACATACTGTCCCAGTAGGTACGTATTTCTACATACCACTACATTACAACATGCAAGTTTTCATGCGATAAATTTCTTTATCGGAAGAAAAGAAAATATTATTCAAGTAAGAAAATTAAATTCTCAGAACTCGACTAGACCTACATTTGGATTCAATTGAGATTTCCTATCAACTAGACCATCTTAGATCTGAAAAATGTATAAGACATTTGCCAAGAAATAGATATACGGGCGGTTACTCAGAGTAACTATTCGTAGTAATATGGCAACATAAATAAATTTTACAAGGCAATTGAACCAGGAATGAAATGATACTGGGCCGATGCACGGTAACCCGAGACGGGACGGGCGGCCCATCGCAGATTATACGACTTGTCGGCGCCATTGCAGTAATTAGTATAACAACTATGGGTATGCTGTTTAGTCCAAATACATAGTAGGTAAGGTACCTACTATGGATTTGGAATAGGTAGGTAATAAATAATGTGTATAAGTAACTGTTTGTGTGCCTATTTGTTAGTTATGTCTTCATGTCCAAGACGCTGATTTGTAGTTAAGCTAAAGACAATTATTAAATCTTGTAGAAGGACTTTCGACTACTTTTTTTCTCGATTTCGACTTTTCGATTTGTCTTTCCAAGCAAGCAGTTTTACTATTTTCGGCAGGATACGTGTATGTAATTTCATGCTACTACTATTTGGATGTATGATTAGGTCCAATTTTTTTACATAATCTTTCTCCTTTTATAACAAGTAGATATTAAGTTCATCGAGATTTAGGTACAGCTAAGTGCTGCCTTTTTAGTAAGTAATTCAGACTAAATATTCTAAAGACTTTACATGTCTATGAAACGGAAAGGCAGTCTTTGTGTGCACCATGCATATTTAATGTGTCACATGCGTCATAATGACATTTAATGAAATGTTGCATAATCATTTACATGTATTCTATTGTCCTTCCATACCTACATAGTAAACAACATATTTAATTAGATACGCAAATAAGCAGAAATATATGAACAACGAAAAACTAGGAAAAATAGGGAGGTTCCTCTAGCGTTAGGTAGGTACATGGTGTCAATGACCTGCAAAACGTAACACCCTAGTTATTCTATAAACCTACAATTAACCTAAATACTTTTTACTGTATTGTGAAAAATTACAAATAAGTTTTCGGCAAAATATTTGTTCCAACTAGGGTTGCCAACCGTACTCTAAAATAGATTATTGTTCTCTATACCAAGCGGGCGTACTCTATAATTTACAATTCTATAACATTTATAGAGTACACTAAAAATACATTTTTTTATTGTCATAATATGAGCTCTTGATTTATATAAACTTGTAATGGTTGTCACATAATAATCTTAAAAATAATAAATGATTTTTGTGTGATACTCTTTTATGTAAGTCCGTACTCTTTATTTAACTTCTTTGAAATCAAATATACTCTATATTTTCTAGTAAAAATTGGCAATTCTAGTCCCACCCAACAGATTCTTTCTTTTGCGAGTCTATTATAAGATGATATACAAGGCCTGCAAAAAAGGGGTCAACAAGTGATGTGGAAAGGTCACACGATACAAAATTCAGACTGGAACTTCTCTAGGTTCTTGTCTACGCGACAAAAGAGGAACCAACATTGAATATACATACATTTAGGTGTTATTTGTCATGTTTATAGCATACGGACGCACTATTAAATGTAAGTCTGGATATATTCCAAATTACAATTAGGCATGCTGCTCAGTCTTAATAACATTATATCGCCGTCGATTTACACTAACTAATTATCATTATATTGGTTATATTTTTCTAGATCTGACCACTAGGCAGAATTCAAAATTCAATATAGGTATCTAAAACCTCCAACTAATATTTAAGCTGTCCGCTCTTGTATTATTCTAGGTTACAGCTTGATACAGTTAACACTTCACCGCAATACTGCGGTCACACCTCAATGTAACAGATTATGGATTACATGAAAGGTAGACTATGTTTAATGCTCTTGTTTCTGTCTCCAAGCCGAATACTTCAACAATGTTAGACCACAAAAGTCCTTTTCTGAATATAATCGAAAAGCAGCATACAATTGATAGTGCTAGGTTTATTTTTATGCTATCGACAGCCCACCGTTTGTGTACTAGATGTTTAAAAATAAGGTATCGTTACAGATTTTTCATTAGGTTCGTACACAGGAATAGCTTGCTAACCGTTTTTCAGCATAGAATATTTCTATAAATAAAAATGTTTCCAATAAATAATGAGGATTATTTCTTGGAAATATTTTGCTGCTATGACATTATTATTACCACACAAAATTATGAAAGCAAAAACACATTATTGCAACAATTAATAATAATCGCTATATTTACACGTTTATATAATAAAAATCCCGCCAGCCCATCACGTTCGTCGTGTCGTATTGTCTATTAGATAGAGAGCCAGTGCCCGCCAGACATCCATTAACGTATGAAGACGTAAGAAATATGTACTTTCAGTACAATAGGAGATGTCTTTTATATATATGTCCATTTCGGCCATATTATTCCTCAGAATTCCTTTTCACAGGAGATTCACCCTTAAGCGTTTACATATTCAACGTGTTTTCGGATTACGTTTACATACAAACGTTTTCATATACATTTTATGTTATTTTTCGGACGCTGAAATGTGCGCTTCACATTACATTCGTATCATTTGGCCTTGACATCAAGTGCTCGTATCACGTGTGTCCAAAAAGACTGTCAAGAAAGAAGCTCGAAGCTGAAAATAAACCTGGTGTGTAACCAACGATCTCAAGACGAACGTCGAATCTGATTCCTATAGATGATCTCTCGTTGACTCAAACATTATTGAGATTCATTATTTACCTGTTATTTACCTAAGCCACTATTAAAGATATGACCAGCAGCATACATATAAAAAAAAAACAAACTTCTAACGAACGCTAGTTCTTAGAGTACATTGTTTGAAGCGCCCGCATGTCGAGTGAAAGTGTACTATATGAGTAGGAGTGATTAAAACCGTGGGGAATACGCACTTTGTATAGAAACTGTTATATCATAATGAGCACAGATTATAAAACAAAGCCGCCACCGCTGTATGTTTGAAGTTTTGAACGTGATAGCTCAAAAACTATCAAAAAGATTTTGATACAGTTTTTTCATCAATGGACGGGATGATTCATGGGGAAGGTTCAGGTGAACAACGCATCATGGTTTTGTGCCATATGGCTAGAACAGCGATAGTTGATAAGATATCAGAAAAATTTATGTCGGCTAATAGCTATGCGCTGCGTAAACTCTAAACCTTTATTAGATAATGAAAATGAAGTTGAGTTACGTACATGGAAAATAATTTATTAGGAAATCATGTCTGTTTTATTAAAACACCCTCGTTATTGATGTAAAGAGCCTTTGCTCGGGTTAATATTTTTTATGTTATAAATTAAATAGATACATATTTATTTTTATGAACTTTACAAATAATAATAATTATTATTATAATTTAAGAGCCTAACCAGACCGGGAATGATCCTAGTCATCAGTTTTAACTTAATTATTAAAAGACGGTATAACGTCCTTAAGGAAAACAATTCAAAATATTGACACCATAAGATAGTTCGTATTTCACAGAAGCAAGCTCAAAATAAATAATATATTAGTACCTATTTATAAACCCATTAGGTACTACTGTATTAATAAAAAGTTCAGAATAAAATTAATGTATGTCTTAACGAGTCTTTCTTAGAATAAAATTCTGGCTGGATTAGCATATTTTCGACTCTGTGAACATTTAATAGTATAACATAGTTATATTTAATATTCGTTATAAACTTTAACTGTGCCAATCTCACAATCCTCCAAGCGTGAACCTTAAAAAGGAGTAGCAAGTTTTCTTTTAAAGTTATCGTTATAAAACCAATAAATAAAATTAATAAGGGAGTGGTCACAAAACCTCCGGTAAAACTACGAGAGTTGTGGGACGCATGTTCCCTTTCCGACCTAAGATCTAAGGACCTAATGTAAGGTTTAAATCAGTTGCAAGGGCAATTTTCCAGAATTTTACTGCAGCACAATGTTGCTTTTCAATAACTAACAGCTAATTAAAAATACGAATCATGCGTAAAAATGGTGTTTTTCTGACATTTGTATTGAAATTCTTACTATAAATTTGAATTAAATTCAAAATGGGAATATAAAATATGTATGTGTGTGTTTCGACAATGGTACAAGATTTCTTGTACTTCAACACTTATTCATTAGTTAAACGCGTCGTGGGAGAGTATCCACCATTGTTTTCTAATTAGCCGCATAGTTTTTATCAAGATAACGAGTACCGGATCTTACATTTGTATTGGACTGTTCCCACTGCCTTGCAAAGATAATTTATAATTGGTCGATTCTTGGCAATACCTTCTTTTTATTATAAATTTTAGGATATAAAAAGTAAGTTTGGAATATCGCAGTACATTTATTCAGCAGATAAAATGATTAGATTGAAGCATATTGAGTAACTTCCTTCTTTCCTTTTCAAAGATATTTAATAGACAGCCTACAACAGATTTCGAAAACAATAAAATAAATATCAAAAAAATCTGTGCTAATAAGCGAACACGACATTCTTAAAAATCTTGACGCCATATTCAGGAAGTCGATGACATTTTTTTTAACATAAGCGGTTAAAGTGACAAACGACACAATATCTCATAAGGATTTAGTGGGAACCTTCCTTAAGAATTCTCACGTCATTTGAAGGTCTTTATTTCTTGTTTCTGATGCCTACGTGTATTTTTGTTTATATACGCAAGAATATAAAGATAATTGAAATGAAATTTTATTTAAGCAGTTGTAAATATATCTATTACAATAATAAAATGGGCTTCGTCTCGAGCATCCTCCAACTGAGGAATTACCCAAATCAGTAAAGTAATTTAATTCAAATCTATAATAAGTACAGAATACAATACATTTTAAACTAATTAATCTATACTTGTAAAGTAACTTATTCCGTTCTTAAGTGCGTCATCATAAACCAATAGGCGATATTTGATAACAGTTATTTGTGCAAGTGTGATTCAAGGATAGGTCTTGTTCGGTGTACAATAACATCGTAATGGTACCTACACTTATAAATCATTGGTTTAAACAAATTAACGACTAATTTTATGACGACTTTTGACTTATTAAATTTGGCTACAAATCCTCTTAGTCATGGTATTAGATTGGCGCCACTATATGAATCATCCTTGTAATTATTTAAAACATTTGATTGTATTCCTCCTCATGTTTAAAATACATACATCGTCTTGAAAATAAAACCTTCTCTTAAATCGCAACATGCGTAATCAAGTAGCATTTCAGAATTTTATCGTATATTGTCGAATTAAATTTATCATCGATTATAAATTATATTGATAAATATTATTTCATACTCTGATAATCACAGTATGGAATACTCAATGTCACTCGTTTCATATAGCTGTGACATACAAACCAAATGTTACTGGATTTTGGGGCGCTGATTTGCTAATGTCATCGTACCGTCTATCTAAGCCTTTTCGAATATTATAACAGTATTTTCAAATACCATCAAGAGCCATTCGTTATTTTTTAAATAACACCCATAACGAAAGACAAAAAAAATAATGTCACGACTCACGACGCTCTCAACTGGTTGTGAAACGATGGTTTCCTTTTTTCTCGTCTCTTCAAGTTCAAGATTACTTTTCAAACATTTGACTAGTTGTTCAACTGGATCTGTACTGTGAGACCGCGTTATTCCAATGAGAACTTTTTGCACTACGATATGTTTTTAATACTTATTGTAATTGTATTTTAAACTTTATATAAGGACTTGGATTGTTGTAAGTTGAGAATTTTTCTTGTTAATGTTTCTACTTGACATATTTTATGTTCCAATGGAGATTTCGTTTGAAATTACTCAGAAACCATTAGATCTAGATTTTTATATGTAAACGATGCACTGCTCGTGAAAACTATAAATGTGTAGCTACAAATAACTTCAATATTCGATCAGCCACATGATTATCTTATTTTTTCCGTATCAATTTAGAGCTGTCTGCAGACGACTTTGTCAATCACTAGACAAATTTTCAGCGCCACAGAAAAAGTAACGACTTTAAACCTCTTCTAGATGTAAAACTTTACAAAGGAACGAACGAACCTTTATATTTTAATGTTTGGAGCGTCCGTCGGACGTCGCAATGGCATCATTAAAGAATCCTTTGTGGTAAAGAATATTAATGATGGCGTACAACACTACGATGCCAAGTCGTTCAGTATTCACACAACATCGGAATAACTAATTATCACGCGCAGGATACTAAGATCTCAAATCGGAGTGGAAAATCAGAAACATCTTGTACGTGATATGATGCGAACGAGATCGTGTGATAGCACGTGTGTTCTGAACAACGTGACGAACAATCGACCCTTGAACATTATGTTCGAAAAGTTTTAAATGTTCTTTGGTATATTTCATAATTATAGTTACCAATTGGTAACTTTATTGCGCATAGGAAGACATCTAATGTAGTCTACTTTCAATATGCGGAACCAAACTCCTAAGCTGCAGGAAGACTGAAAAGCTTACTTAAGCTTATTAATGTAATTGAAGACCCAATGATTCCTTTAAAGTTGCTTTCATTAAATAAAGATTATCATAAAACAATTTAACTTGTGATGCGATTTCATTTGTAAATGAACAAGTAATGGGTAATACTTCGCTTTTTAAGTAAAAAGGCAATTGAAACGGATGGAAATAGTTCCAGATGTATCTTGTGGATCAATAAGGTGTGTTGTCGGTCTGTTCGCACGCTCCTTGATTGGTTCGCATTGCTCAAGACATGTTCGGTCTGGTTGGGCTCCATATATAATTATATAGATATGCATATCTGGGTAAGCCACCGTCCATTTTATTCTCATTCGAAGTTTCAAACCAATACTGTATCGCTTCTCGTTTTGTCCATTCTGGTGAGGACTATAAATAAATTAGAAATTACTTTTTATGCGATGTTTTATTAGAAAAAATATTTTATTGGTATATCAATTCGGGCCTTCATAATTATCTTGTTGTCCCAAAACTTTCGGTCTTCTGACTTCCCAATTTTAATCCTGAATAGACACGTTTTATTCTGAACTAAATTTGGATGAGATTGAATGAAATAAAAACTAATGGTAAGGAGTAAAGACAGTAGAACATTGGTGTGTTTCTTAATACTTATTATTAAGCATTCTGCTGTACCCTTTGTAATAGTTTTGATTGTTTTCGATAACATAAAATTTGTTCAGAATTCTTTGACTAGGAGCACCTGTAATGCAAATTTCATTAGAGGCGCTTTTAGTCAATGTAACGTATCATAGCGATCGAAAATTACATTGTCGAAAATTTCAAAACTCATAATAGTACACTGGCCAGAGGTAATAAAATCATTAATAGACATTTTACTACGTGTAACGAAACCTCAACTAACGCGGTTAAAAAATTCAGAATGCTTCACCAGCATGCTGAATTGCATTTTGACGACATTACATTTTTGTCATTTACCAAAAGCACACAATTATCGGTATACAAAATAACTTAAAATTAATAAAAATCATATATTTTATGTTGCAATATATTCTTTTTAATCGGTACCTATAAGTAACACGTTTAAAGGAACCAATCAAAAACGGTTTCAGGAATAGATTATTTATTATTTAAATTTTATTAGTAAAAACTGTAAAAAAATTGAAATTTTAATGATGTATATATGTCGCAGTCATCTTGTTGAATCCGCTATCCAATTGAATCACTAGGCCGAACGTAGGGCACTCAACGTCCAACTAGCTAGCTGAATGAAACATAGCACTTTCAATAGAGC
>DVWM01000566.1:0-10011 GCA_018235105.1 Junonia coenia | reverse complement strand
CAATATTTATTCAATTATTCAACAATATTCTATCTAATGATTGAATTCATTTAGCTCTACGATCGGAAACAATCGCAGCAATGCCTTAGTATTCAAGGCTGCTGGTGCTTATAAATCTAGCGTGGGAACTAACTACACTATATGGGGAGTCGGCAAAGGGTCCTGAGATTCAAATGCTAATAACTTCAACCAATGATATGTTACCTTCCTAGTCCGCTGTATAGAAACACGTCACTATATTGATAACTTATGAGGAATATACCTACATACTTTATGGCTATAAATATGCCAGCTTTATCAAAGTAAATGGCAATAAGATATTGATGGTCTAATTTGAAAGAGCACTGTTAACGAAGTAACGCATTCATGAAATTAAAATATTGTTTTCTCTAATTAGTGAACTTATACTCCCCCAAAATACCAAAATTATGCATTTAATACCGCTTTGTGAAACTTTCTAAGACTGAAAGTATTAAAAAACGGTCCAGTTATTTCGACTTTGCATCCGAACAGAAAAATCAGATTTCTCTTTATAATATTTGATCAAATCACGTGAAAGCCACATTCGAAGTGGATTTATTTTTATTTCAACAATAGCCATTAGAGGTATTGAGGAATTTGTTCGAAAAGTTATTGGAAACTTTTCAGGTTTTTAACTTTTTTTCTTTTAATAAAGGTCGTGCAAGGCAATAACAATCTAGTTGTTATCAAATGTTTGTCATGTTTGAGCCTGAGCTATGCGTTGTAGCACTTATTTTGCAACAAGTATCTAGGTAGGACATAAGAGTAAATAATTCAATACAAGAATTCGAATAGGTATTTATTGTCTGATCCAGTTACAATTTACAACGCAGCTGGTGCGCTCGCGTTCCCATGGCAACTGTCGTGTTTAGAAACGGTTACAATCAATTACAAGCGATACATTACTTGCTATGCACTAACAGATTAACGAGACAGGTTAGCAATAACGCAATGTAATAGTTACACATTATAATCGACGTTTTGACGGGACGGCTTTACCAATGCATACAGCATACTAAATACTATAAACTAAAGAAAGATGTGTGCTTTATAATGAAGGGAATAAAGTTGAAAATGTCAATGAATTCTATATCCACCATAATAGTAAGTTGTAAATGCAGTCAGCGATGAAACTTAAACAACATTACGATTACTCTACAGCATATTATATACACTTTCACTGTTCCACGGTTTATGTTAATATATAACTTGCGTTGGAAATATTAAACGGTTAATTTAAACAAATGGTCTTACTCTAAATTGTTCATATGGACAATGCTTTTCCTGATCGTACATTTTATTATTACGTGAAACGAAATTCATTATGAGACTATCAGTATAAATTGAAAAATTTTTTAAACAGTCAAAAATCTTTTAATAAGTACAATTTGGCGGCGAAATAAGTGATCATTTGCTTATTTACATAACACAAATACAAAGAAAATAATATTCCACAGGTAATTAAAATTGATTAGGATTTTAAGCATTACCACCAAGTCCTCATTATGTGACTGAATGCGGTCCAGTGGTTCAATTATATTTTTTTTATTCTGTCCCAAGCAAGGTATAATCATAAAAAGCCCCTGAATTGGTTTTTCCAAGTTTGACTCATTTTGAGTCACTATTTCCGAATCGGTAAAAACTTTTTAAAAGCCGGCCTTTCCATTCCATTTCTTATATCTGGAACAGTGTTATTTATTAAATGGCAACTTGAATAAATTAAGATAAGCATCGAAGACAATGAAAGAGGGCATAAATAACGTCTCAATCGTCTCTCTTATACAGCGTGTCCAAAAAAAATTTGTATTATTTTATACATCTTGCTTTTTATTTTCCTTTGATAAAAGAATTAATTACGACATGTTCTTAAAAATATATCACCGTTATCAAACCGTAAGATATTTGACAAGATTACTTTTTATTACCTTTTAGAGTACATCCGCCGGTGGTTTCTAGCGGTGTACGAAAGTTACTCGTTGTAGCGACATTTTTTACACAAGACTTAACTATAAATCAATGTCGCAACTTTCATGCAATTTGACTGAGAACGGTCGCCAATCCTGTTCCACGCATTTATATACATATTTTTAATATAACTTGTAACGATATATGTTTATTTATTACCTTGTAACGCAGCATCTCTACAAGAAAATCTTTGCACCTACTCGGGGATAATCATGTGGCTAAAAAACTTATACAATTCTCACACTTCTTATCGTCCCTACGAAAGGAATAATACTGTGAGAACGTAATTTGATTATAAAAATGTCAGTACCATTGACAAGCTCAAGAACAGGTACTTTTACTTTCGCCAAACTGGTGCATTTCAGTGCAGCTTGAGCAACGGGTTTCTTACTGGAGCAGCGGTGACAAGGTTGAGAAATAACTCGATCTAGACTACGCACTGTTACGATACCAATGAATTCCCCTCGACGTAAGTAACAAACTAAATCGCTCTCAATAAACATTCTTACGCAATCTAAAACTTCTGATATCTACGTACAAGAACTATTCACCGATAGACATTGCGCAACACTGTTTCTAACCGATAGCCATTGTCAAACTTAATTGAGAAGTCATGTAACTATAATAATTATATAGGAAAAAAAGGAGTTAATCGACAAATGCAAATACACTTGCAACGCTACACCGCAGCTATTTCTATTACGAAATATCGGTATAACAGATCCATTTGCGGGCCAACACATCGGAGCGGCGACCACAAACTTTAATTACATTCTGCCGAATCGAAGCCAAAGCACAAAACCATAGCAATTTCCGGACCATTAAAGGTGCACCTCGTGGACAAGGCCAGTTCGCGAGAACGGCCCCGACTCAAGACAATAGCATTCCTTTTTACTTCTCCACCCGCGACGTAGAAGGACGGTAAACGAATTTAGCAACTCCGCCCCGTATAATAAAGTATAAATTGTTTCGAAACTATTATGACAGTTCTAAAAGCGGATCTAATTGATTTAAGAATAACACGGAGAGACGGATGTCGACAACGCCCTTGTCATAGAATCGGTCGCCGATAGCCGCAATGCTCACCGATTTAATAAGCATTCATTGGTGTTGGAATAATAAACACCTTATTATGCTTATTGCATTGTCTACATATTTAACCTTTAATTAACCTTACAATTTGGTCTAATTAAACTTTGCAACACAGGAAGAAAATAAAACAATTCATTTTCAATGTTAAAGTAAATATGTTCTGTCCATTCAATCTATAGACATACGGAAGTCATTTTTCTGTTAGATAAAAATAGTTAGTAAAACCGCTCGCATAAAATTTTGTTTTAACAAAGTTAACGTATGAAATAAATTTGTAACTATATGTAATAAATTGCGCTACGTAGTTAGATTTTGACATAGTTACGTTGCGGTTACTGGTGTGATACGGTAGTTTCAATGACTTTATATGATTTACATACCTAAATATTAAGGCTAAAGCTAACGTAACACGAAAAAATTTCAACACAACCGTTACTTTTTAATTCAGAAAACAACCAGTTTACACGTTCCGCACGTCTTGTAGGAGAGATATGACTTTGTTATTAATAACAAACGAGGATAAAACGTAATAATCTCGGAGATTACAATTATTAATTATGTAAACGGAACGTATCTATAATAGATAAACGTGACTCAGGTAGACTAATACATTTTAGAATGCCCTCAGATTATTTATCTGTAATTAATACTCATTGGTTTTGAATAATTGATTAAAGAGTCATTAACAGCTATGGAACCGGCGTTTCAATTAGCTTAATGATCGATGATGGTGGAGCGGCATCGCAAATGCTTTGGCTGAAGCAATAGCCAGTACGACCATTATGTACCTACAAACTGTATTTGGCTTGAATGCAATTTGTACATGCAAATATATTTGTATGAATTTTAAATAGAAATGTTTACGAAATTTAACCACAGAACTATTAATATTTTAAAAGATTAAACGCAAAAGAAATTTTTATTGTTCAAACGAACACCACAACAGTTGATTAAATATTATTGCGTTAATTTTACAGCTAAGGATCGTAAGAAGTTTTTGACAGGTCCATGAAAAAATTTTCGCATCGACTTCAAAATCGAGCTCAAAGTGTGAAAAATCTAGTTCATAATTTCATTTAACCTTCACGTAATTGCGGGCGAAACTGCAATAACAATTGCACATCGGATGTGCCTTCCCATCTTATAATGACCTATTATAATATCATTAAAGCACCACCATTGTCGCAATGTGAATCACACACTGACATTCATGTGACATTAAGTAGACAGAAGATTGCGAACACCCAAACGACATGACCGATGTTTGATTCAATCAGACAACTGCTTTCTATGTATTATGATAAATGGAGAAAAGTATGTTGGGCTGGTTAAGCGACGCTTTTGAGTCTGAACTATCATAAAATATGAGTAAAATGAAAAGTAAGTTGATATTAAAACATGGGTCTACCCCGGCGCGGTCGCAGTTCGACACCTATGGTTTTGGGGGTCACGTCCCCTGTTATCCCCCCCTTTTCCCCCTCTGGACCGCGCTTACCGCGACTAATTCTACCACGGTCAGCGATCTCTGAAGAATGGATCGACCGTGGCACTTGGCAGGGAGAGCGAACTTAAACTCGTGCGCTGCTCCCCAAAGCGTTTTTGGATCGCACTCTCTTGCCCTGCACTTGGGCCGTTTGGTGCAGATTCTGTTATTAAATTTATTTTTGTTTATGTTGTTAGGCTCATGTATTGACAATGATTTAATTAAACTTCTCACATAATAATATCGCCACAATACAGTACAATACACATTATTATGTAGACTCAAATAACATTTGTATCCGACATCAACCAGTGAAAAGTTCAAATGTATATGTTCTAGAAATAACGGACAAACTTGTCACTGCGGTTCGCGGTCGAGTTACCTGACTACTGTCTGTGTGTCTACTACACATGTTTCCTACGAACCACTTTTACTAGCTGAATAGAAATTATTTATAGCAAACTCGTTTTAAACTACATATGTGATGATCTTGAAATAAAAGTTGACACTGACAATGACATTTAGATCTTGTTTTCGCGAAGGATGATAGAGTTTTCTAAAAACTTACTTATACATAAACATACTATGTATATTTACTTAGTTTGAAAGAGATCAGCTAAATATCCTTTGCTCGCACGTAATAAGAAAAAGCGGATTTCCTATTAATCTATAAAATAGTTATTAGTCAGTAGAAAGTTGAATAATGATCATACATGCTTAAGCCACTTTAGACAAGAACCTACAATAATGAATAAAGTTATAAATCTTAAGAGCTTTAAAATTGCCCAATCGCAATTAAATCGTTACGAATACGCAGTTTAGGCGAGCGTAAAAATAAAGTATCCTACAGGTAATAATTACCTCAACAAACACATTACAAGTAAAACAAATAGCGATAAAAATGAACTTCCGAGATGTTATATTGGTAACCGTTATGTAAAATTTCGCAATAATGTTATGGCAGATATAAGAACGTGCGAAGTTTCGCGAGATGCATAATAACACACGTAATTAATGAATCAATGACACGGTGTTAACTACTCTTTGTAGTTGTAACGAAAATATTTTTATGTAATACACGAAATATTGTTGCTAAGACATTTTGACAGCAAGATTCAGATTAAGACTAACAATAAGATTTGGCATTGGGAACATTGGGAACATTTTGCGCGTTAAAGAAATTGTAAGAATGAAGTCTTAGACAACTGTCCCCCTATCGCAATGTCATACGTTTTTGGCACTTAATGTTTGCATTTTAGTATTTTTTGGGTAAATTAAATAATAATTAACATACTTAAGCTAGATGTAGAGTAATGTTTTACATAGTTAAACGAGGCAGAAATAACGACTATTCTGTTACTATTTAATTTAACAATACATTTGGACTACTTGTGCATAAAGCAGGAATATATAGCGAATACCTAAAGATACTAAACCTACTATAATTACTTTGTAATAAAAAAGCAATGTATATGTATGTAGTGTTAAAAGCAGTCCAGAAGGGAATAATAATACAACCACTGTTCCTCATACATGTCTCTATTCCAGTTCTCCATACAGTGTTCTATCCCTATATATCTATGTCCTCTGTCTTGACATCAACAACTGTCACTAGGCAACCACCCAATCGTGTATTCCAAATAGTTCCGCTAACAGTAGGTACTCGACTGTTATACACGACGAAGCCGTCGAGAAGCCGTTAAGTGTAACTTATATGTAACGGATATCTAGCAGACGTTAACTTATTTCGGCGAACATTTAGCTCACCTAGGCTTACTTTCTAGCATCAATTCAAATGTTTTCTCTAATGAATAATATCGTTTTTTTAACGGTATGCGGAACAGAGTTTTGTTTTAGTCATTGGCCTATCTAAATAAATTACGCCCGTTAACTCTTACATTTACAATGATTTATTTTTTTAATGTCAGTTATTTAAAACATTGATCGAATATAATTGTTATTTGTCAGAAACTTCAACAGCCGGATATAATGGTTATATTTGATTTATGATTTTTAGATAACTATCTAAAAAGTATTATTTTATTATCAGACTATTAGGTTTTATGTGCGTCGTCATTAATTCATTTTTTACTTATATAGGAAGTGATTTAACAAATTTTCAGTTTGTTACACTTTTGTGTAATATAAACGAAAAAATAATATCTACGCGGATCTGGCTGGCATTGGTCTGTCAACAAACTTTTTTATACAAATTACGATAAGTTTCACTTTAAATTAAAATAATTTAATTTGACAAAGGAGTCAATTTAGATTAACCACCCGTTCCCACTTGTCGTGTGTCGTGCACGGATTTTAATCGTATATTCCAGTGGCAGAACATTTTGTATGGAGTCTTGTCGTCGACGACACAAAATCGTGTTTTGACAAGTGTGAATAGCTCCATATAAAATGTTCTGCCACTGGAACATACGATTAAAATCCGTGCACGACACACGACAAGTGGGAACGGGGTGTTATTGTCAAGTTAGAAATCGTAAGACGGATTTAATATAAAGTCAATTGCTACCTCAGTTCAAGAAGCAATAAAAACATAATCAAATCATGTATCGTGACGAATAAAGTATGTGTTTCCGTCCAGATATATCTCATAATCAACTAATTAGCATAGCTATTTCCTTAACGTAACTCCGGCTTTCCTTCCTCTTTTCTAATAATAAAACATTGCTTAAGCCGTTTTTCTTGTTTATTTTGCCAGTCACTATATTAACATAATTTTAAGGCGACGTCACGAACCATCTCGATTTCTAACTAACGGGCTAGACATCGAAAACCGTGACAAAGGAGAAAAAAAATAAGGCTTAAAATGACGAAAGTAGATTGCGCAATTGAAAGACTGGGCCGAGATTTCAAAAATCGATCAATAAATAGTGTTCAAAAATGCAATGACACGGTTAAATGTAGGAAAAAAATGTAATCGTATTTCAGCGAAAGTAGCTGCTCCAGATACAAAATAATGCTTCTATCGGACAGTGAAACTAGTTAAAGGAGTGCGGAACTAAACCGCATCGGTTCGGTCACGTGCGATGCTCTTGAAAGCGTAAGTTAAAAATGAACATCGATGATTCAATAATCTTCAATCATGAGCAAATTGAAAAAATATTTAGTGCCGAACACTTCTTTCAAGAAGCATTTTTAATTTTCTAATTGTAATGAAAATATTTACGAAATTAACTGTCTATTGAAATAGAAAACTTGTGCCAAAGATTGCTAATGGTAGTCCATTGTGTCAGCCATTCGGCCGGATATTAAAAATATAATTACAGCATCGAATAAATACATAATAAAATACACGGTAGTCAATGAAGTGTGACTAACTCCTGACCCAGATAAATACTACGTGTATCCTGTGAAAATTACGACATTCAAATAAACAGATACAAACTTTAAATGAACTCTTTAGTTTTTAAGACTATTAACATAAAAGCGAAAATCCTTTAAAACTATTCTACAAGTGTACAAAACTTCGCCAAGTGTGCTCTTAAATGCCAACGGAAGTCAAAGTAAGATCGTTTAGGAAAAGACTAATCCGTTCTTTATGCTCGTAATTATTTATCTGCTCACGAGATGCAATGAAATCTAGCACGAAAGTGTGGCAATTCAACCGTGAAACGTTCATTATAAATAGTTAAGTAATATTAATTGGTATCCAGCGATCTTCTTTATAATTAAAGAAAAGATTATTGCTACTCTGAACCTCGTTACAGCCCTGATGCAATTGATGTTACGAAAAAAAAACAACTAATTGGCAAAAATAGACCAGGGGCTAATCACGCAAATGTATCGTTAACGGGTTTTAGTACATTTTTGATAGGTGATTTCTGGTTTATGTACTGAAACACGATAGCGATAGTTTTACGCGATTGGCCCACTGATTTCGGGTATGATATATTGGGTATGGGTAGCTATTTCAGAATGATTGATGTATCGCTACTCTGTTATGTGTGCTATTAACACTGTTAACGCCTTCGCAACCGTTGTGGCTATTTCGTGTGGAAAATTATACTGATCGGGACAAGATATACGACTTATGTGTTCAATTAAAATTCATATTACACATAAGCAAATATTAACCATTGTATAACACTAACTAGGTGCTTATTACAGGAGAATATGGTTATAATGTTGCTAATCAAAACAAACATTCATTTGAAATTTATATCGTAATAAAAAACAAAGTTATACTAATAAAAACTTCAGTTTATAAGCGTGCTAATAACAGATAATTATTCCACGCATCAATTATAATCAGAGAAAATGCATAAGAATCGTTTCCTTGACACGCAAATGTCCTTATAATGTTTTGTCTCTCGAATAGTTCGTAATATCTAATTTTGCATGCCGTATACTTCTCTTCAAATAACATTAGAATATACAGTGTTGCAAATTGAAATAAATTATAGCTCAATATTTATGTATATTATGCTGCATGCTTAAACATTAAAAAATATTAAGTCCACTTACTAACAAATGATTATATTTGAACATCTGTTTAGTGTATATAAAATTATAAATATGCCTTACGTGGAAAAGCTCTGGCTTCCTACGACACTACAGTGTTCCTAGTACACTACAGGATTTTCCAAAATACAACCCAGCAAGCTGAGGGGTAGTTACGCAAAACTATCGCTATCGCGTTTGACATCTTAGACAATTCATTTTTGTACAAAAATGCGACATCGTTTAGCGTGATTAGACCTTTAATCAATCTTTATGACACCTTGCATCGATATCGAATCTTATTAGTTTATGCGATATCTTGTTAGGGTGTTTTTAGACTAAACAAGGACAATCGAGAGAGCATTTTAAGAATGCTTTTGTATCAGACAGAACAAAGAAAGAATGCTCTATGTCTGTTTACACTAAAACATTTCATTCGAATAGTGCTAGAACGAGAATTCGCTCGTTCGTGGTCGTTTAGTGTAAATGCAACCTTAAAAGTAAACAAATATAAAGATAATAGCTCTGCCCATTATGTGTACATTTTAGAACACACTGTATAATTTAAAAGATGTAATTTACAAGTAGTACTAAGTTACGTAGTTTAAAAGTAGTAAATAAAATTAAAACTACCCCTGTCTCTGCTGGATAGTATCGATTGTATCACCCATTATTTCATATGCTTGTGCGAAGTGATTTAAACACATTATAGCTATTGTAATGCAAAGCCTAAGTAAATATTAATAAACGCGAGCCTAATTACCGTAACGAAGCGATTGCCACCTGACCCGCTGATTGATTGCTAATTAATAACTAAATAATTTCAATATTTATTGCTGAATTAGTTGCGATATAAATCAGTTAAAAAAATAGAGCCGTTAAATGTGATTATGAAAATTTTGTGGGTTAATTTATTTATTTTATAAGTATTCTTTTGATAATTAATAACTATAATTATGATACTATGTGTAATATGTGCGTATGTGCGAGTG
>DVWM01000565.1:0-10012 GCA_018235105.1 Junonia coenia | reverse complement strand
CATTGAAACCGTTTCGCAGAGACTTCAAATTTGGCAGAATTTTTTTTTTATTTTAGTAAAAGAGATTTACCTGGGCTTTATATGGACGGAGTAAAAAAAGTCACTGCGTAAACGAAATAAAAGTGAATGTGAATTCAATATGAATTTGGATTAAATAATTTAAACATAAATATGTAGATGATTATAAATTGAAAAAAGTATTAAGATTATAAAGTTTACGACAGAAATCATTAAATCAATTAAAAAACAAGAACGCTATGATTGCACTTAGTTTTTTGTTGAAAAAGTAAAAAAAAATACTAATTTGATCTTTACAAGTTTTCGCTTTTTTCGCCAATTAAGAATATACCTACCTATCACTTGTTTTTATTTAAAAAATCAATCCTCTAATTGGCATAGGTATTTCTATTGCTTTGTCATTTACTGCGCCATCATCGCCGCCCGGTGTTAATCCGAAAATTGTATTAAATATAATACTCACATATAAATACAAAACGTATTTATAGCGAAAGTATGTAAATCGATGGAAAATGGTTTTCAGTTTTGGTATTTTTTTAACGGAAATGCTTAAGCGGCATCGATCTTCCCTTCTTAATGAAACATTTTAATTTAAACATTTTAATATAACTAAATAGATGTGTATGAATAGTAGCCTAGGTATATGTTATTCCTAATTTATTTAATACCAAATTTTATTAATATCGGTTCAGTAGTTTGAGCGTAGAGCGTATAGTGAAGTAACAAATTTACATACTCAAAAAATTCTCATTTATTTTATTAGTAGGAATACTATAAAACTTTCCTTCATTAGAGAGTATATTTACATACTTATTCATGGGAGTGTAAACAATTTTTAGCTATAATTAATATATTATACTAAACTTGCAGATGCCGTAATTACCTATACCAAGTGCATACATATTTGAGTATATGTGGGATATTTATTATTATTATTTAATTAACCATTTATACAAGACGGCAATCAGTAATCTGTCAAAACTTAGGCTAGAATAAAGCAGACCCTGGCTAAGTCCGGGAAAAATGCTAGGAAGAAGAATGGTACAAACAATTAGGTAAACAATTAGGTAATTGCCAATTGAATTATTAACGATTATGAATTGTCAAAATTGTTGAACCCATTCATTATAACTTTGATCAAAGATAAATTGTTTATGAAGGGCACTTAATTTGATAGAAATATTGATTTATTAGTTACCCAGGTTGGCAGTGATATAAAAAGTTTTAACATTGTGGATATCACAAATGATAGAATAAATCTATTATTGTCGGAAGTCGGAAATATTTATTTGTAAGTAATACTTTTATTTAAAGTAGTAAAATAATATTACAATTCGTATACCTACATACCTGTATAAATTTCATCGTGATCTTACGAAGGCCTCTGATATTGCACCACTCTGTTTAGGCGTTAAAAGTATCACTTCCACAAAAGATCGCTTGGATTATTTTATTCCGCTTATTATTGTTTTAAAATATTGAAATTACTAACAATAAAAGAAATAGACATAAGTATGAATATTGTCGTCTAAAGTATTAGTCATTGCGAAAACGCAATGTGATGTTGTAATACATTAGCGATAGTTGGGATTGCATTTTTGATTTATTTAAAGAAGCCACTAATTAAAAAATCAAATTGTTCAAATCTTTATTTCGTGCATGTTACGCGACGATCTGAAAGCAGATTATGCTTCAAGATAAATACCAGATTTATTGATTTGTACAAAAATCTACAATATATTTCGACAAGCGACGAAGTTGAAAAGTATGCACGGATGAAATCCAGGCAGTTACGGGAGAATGTAATAATAATGTGTCTCCTTCTGAAACCACCATATCTTCATGGATACATTATGTTTTAACATATGTTGCGTATATTTTTAAATAACAGAAAAATAATAAGTAAAGTTTATCCAGCGGTATAAATAATATGAAAGTTCAAGTTTCTTTTTAATGATACGATAGGATTACCAGTGGATTACGTTCTGAAGGTTTAAATTCAAAGATTTGACTTAGTTTATATTTAATTTATTGTTTAAATTCGTGACAGTATGAATGATTTTTATTGTTTTAGAAATAACAAAACAGCTTACTTAATCCTCCTCCATAAAAACTTTTACTTCTTCTCATTTCGCACAATTTTGGTAAAAAGCAATAAAAATTTTCGATTAACGGATTAATATTATCATTATTAGTTTTTAACCCTAAAATCCGATACATGAATAACTTCAATACTTGCTTTTTATCTTGGTGTCATAATTAGAGGCCGAGAAGATTAATTTTAAGAGTCATTAGAATCGAGATAACATAAACAAAGAGATTATGTTGCGTTTATTAAGTCTTAATTATATCATCTCAACAACAATATAAGGTCACCATGAAGATATCTCAACATAATCAACCTTAAAAACGACACTTATAATCGTTACCTGCTTATTAAATTAAATTTAATTCAGTATGACTATTGTATTATTTTCGAGATTCTTAATTCCAACGATATAAAAAAAGGTTGGTATACAACGTTAGAAAAGTAGAAACACAAGGAAATGAAAAAAAAAAACAACACGTTGGCCTGTGAACTCAATCAGTCAATGAACAAATTACTTGCTCTGGTGACCTTGGTCTCCTTCCCAAGGCACCTATTATTCTCACTGCGAGTAAAAAGGAGAAACTATTGTTTATTTGTTTTGTTTATTGACTTTATAATTGTATTCGCTTCTGGAGGGGTACCATTAAAAATAAGAAAATAGTTAGATGTTAAGATTTAAAAATTCTAAAGCACAGGTACAGAACGTTGAATTAAGGCGGCTTGTGATTTAGTATGTTCTTTATTAAAACTTTCTACAAATCATTACTTAGAAAATTCACAAGAATTCAGATTTATATTAGGTAGGTACTAATTTTTGATGCAGCTCTGCCCTCGTGAATGTCTTTTGTCTCGTGTTTTGTAATAAAATGATACCCATGGGAACGGTCCATTTTTTATTACAAAAATCTTTAGGTAAAGAAAAATTTATGAAAATCAGTTCAGTAGTTACAGCGTAAAAGCGAAACAAACCGCAAACAACAACTTTCGCAGTTATAGTAATTAAGTAGGATAAGTAAAGATTAACAACTTCACCGTGACTTCCTTCTTCGACATTGACCTACATTACGATGATGAATTGTTTCTTATACACTTCTGAATGATTCACATAGGTACAGTTGTAGATTAATATATCGTAGGAAAAAAACTTCATCTATCACCTTAATTAAAACATACAATATAAACCTAGGTACGTCGATTACACACGAATATTCTGAGTAAATTATCTATTTGATTCATCACAGGTGATAAACTGATATATCGGTAATTGATGTCGGCCGAAAATAGTTTTAATTGTAATACGATTAAATCAAATACACGCTTGAGTGAATATAAATAATCATCCTGCAATAGTGGCGCAAGTTATATGTTTTATATAATAAAAATTACATCCGCACGTTGCAATGAAATTGCAGTGTTGGTTTTATTGTCTTATATTGTTAAAAAAATTGTAACGTAATACATCGTTAAAAAATGTCATATATTTCAATAGAAACTAATTTTGATAAATTTTAATGGTATATTGCGAGATAGAAAGTGAAGGTAGATTGGGTCGATACAAATGAGGCAATGGAGGCCTAGAAACAAGCACTGTTGAGAAAATGATAAAGTATCGCGCTGTTCATGCAAATTACATTTGATAAACAGTTCGGCTTGAGAAAAGTTGCATTTAAAGACATTTGTTTTAATAAAGAATTACTTTTACTGATAAAGCCTAAATTCGCGTAGGTACATATTCATTAGGTAGATACATAGGTAGTTGGTATGTATGCAAATAGCACATTTAATAACAAACGAAAGTAAACTGAATTTAAACGTGATTGCAAGGGTGCGTTTAACAATAGATGAAAATGAGAATCAAAATAAAAAACCAAAATTTATAATTTTTCGTGCAAACACAACATATTTCAATTGTGAAAATACCATTAACTCGATTTTGTAAAAAAATCTTGGTTAGGCTCTTGTTGCTTCTACGACATCATATAAATTCGTAAGCAATTGCTAATTACATTAGGGTTATTTCCATTAAATTGAAGTTTTTAAATTTAAAAACCTGAATTTAATTCGTGCAAATAACCCACTTCACGATAAACCATGACGACGCGGCGCCTCCGTATCAAGGATACATTTTTTAATCGTAATTTGTATCATATAACATAATTACATATTAGCTTGAACTTCTGAATTTATACTTAGAAATATGACTTACAAGGACTGAAAGTATATACTGTCTATGAAATTAATTAGTAGATAAAGATATTTTAAATAATAAATACGGTTTAGAAACTTCAAATTAGGAATTCAATATAACAAAAGAAAGTTTTATCTTTATAAACTTGAATAACTTGATCATTTTCAATGTCTTTCTCTTAGTAAAGTTTACTTTGATTTAAACGGTCGAATTGTTTGCTTGTCCTAAATTATGAAAATTATGACCAAAGTATTTTATCAATGGTTTTACATTTTGTGGCGAATGCGTTGCGTAGATAAAAATGAGAGCTGATTTTTTTTAAATCGAATGACATGTCCAGCTAATAGGTATTTAAGATAAGAAAAAGTGAAATTAAGTATTTAATTAGAGACCTCTAGGCTCAATGCGCAAAAGCATTGCTTCACATTAACGTAACACTTCCAAAATAGGTACAACTATAATCGTATCAATTAGTCAGTAAATGTATCAATGACACAACCGACATAACTATTAGTAAATGGGAAATATAAACAAATACCTACTAATTAATATCTAAAAGTCCAAATACGTCAACATAAAATGTGGCCGTTATAGATATTTAAAGTATTTTTTTTTATCACGACATTCCTAAAAAACGAATAGCAAGAAAGAAATTAGTTTAAACTGTATGGAAATGATCAGGCCATAAGCAAATACGAAAAAAAGATAATTGGTGCCGATAATTACTCGTTCGACATTTTATGAGAAGAAATGGTTGAGACTTGATCGATTTGTTCATAATACTTTTATGGTATGGTAAAATTGTTTTTATACTTACTCGTATCAAATCTAATCGAATGAGATCGACTTTTTCAAACAATTTAACCAAATATGGATTTTCGAAATAAGGTAAAGCGAAAATTAACCGATACATTTGGCGAAATCGATGTATTAATGTCGCACTGGTTTAATAATAATTTGTTCTAAATATCTGTCTCTCCGCCACAATTTTTCATTTTATAAGACAGAGTTATGAAACATTTAAATATAGGCTCTCTATCATTTATATGTTGTTAATTAAAATGATTACTATCTAATCAAAAAGCAAAAAGTACCTAATTAAGTGCTTGAAATATTTAACCTCCCATATTTTTTTATTTGTAATTTGACCTTAGCATCATAGTCACAACTTATAAGCATAATTCGTGTAATACAAAGGTTTTATTTATTTATTAATTTTTATATTTTCACATTCTTTCAACTTACATTTAACAAACAAAAAGACGATGTCTTAATTTACTTTGATCGTAAAATTTGGCGAATTATTAAGTTATCTATAATTTCCGAAAAAAATCGTAATTATGAAAGTTGAAAACTTAATTAATTTGTAATTTAATAAGTTACTCGTCAAAATGTTTTGATAAACTATTAAATTTTATCTTTGATTGACTACAGCTAAATAATTCCTCGAAACGGTTGTTTAAATTAGTTAGTTCTTCTAGTCTATGTATTTTTCAAAAATTCTCCAGTCTAATTAAATGAAAGAAGTTGTACCATCTAAATATCTATCATATATCAATGACAGATAATTAAATTAAGTTATTTTTAATCAGCGACAATTATAAACACGAAGTCTATGTTACCATTACCATACTGTAACTTAATTATAAAATATTATTTTTTATGTAATTATTTTTCGATTTATGTCTGTTTAGGTATATCAGTCAGTCACAAATGTTTTCTCATTATAATACCATAAATCAAATACTTCGAAACAGTGTTGCCGTAACTTAGTTCACACAGTCCTGAGTCCTGAGTTATGAAGATGTAATTCAATGTGTATCGTCTCCTGTGTAATATTTATACCCTAGAGATAAATAAGTAATAAGTTCAAATTCCTTTAAATTTACATAAAACTAATATAGTTAACTACCTACTAAAAGTAAATAATTTGACAAAATTATCAAAAATAATTCTGTTGTCCATAAATGACCCAATTCTGTTATGCTTATAATATAACTATCTCAAACATACCTAATTGGATTCGTTTCCTAGTTTTGTTAGTTGGTTCTAAGCCAGCTGATCGCCGTCGATAAGCCTTTTAGAGTAGACAATTGATTATTCACAACAATCGGACTTACCCTTGACCTCGTTACGAAGGCGTATGAATGGATAATTACTGTAATAAAACCTAAAACTGGGTGATTGTTTTTGCTTGAATCATTCATCATTAATTTCGTCATGGCAAGACATTTAATTATACACAACGCGGATAGAAAGGACGCTGTAATACTTAACATTTGCTTTTGTACTTTACTAGAAGTTCTAAAAGGTAAAGGTAATATATTATCTATGTGCAATGTTATATCGTTAGAGTTTGTTGTTCGATTAACTTCATAACACTCACATGCCAGTTTTTCTTAATACACTTTGTCTCAACTCACTTTCACACTATTATCGAAGACAAGTAATTATACCCGTCATCATAGATCAGAAGGTAATGTCTACCCGTTATTGTATTCTGTTTTATCATGTTTTAAGATTACAAGTACTAGTAAATAATGTGTAACAAAAGGTATAATTAAACAGATAAGTACCCATTATGTTAATATGATATGATTTCTTGTAAATACAGACGAATATCTAAAACCAATACTATATATATTCTCTGAGTATTTATTAAGAGTTGTCACAAATAAGAAAAAAGTAGAGCAAAAATATACCTATTCCTTATGATTCATTAATTCATATATACAAAATAGAATATCTGTTTGCCTAATACATACTAAATTAGGTACAATAAAAGCAGTGAAGTAAGAAATGTTACAGATAAACAGATTTTCTTTTTTATATTGTTGCTGCGACCCGCGGTTTTAGCCAACAAATAAAGTTGCATACGAGTATGTCTTAATCCGAATACAACCTAAATTTTCGACTTTAGCTCTAATGCGTTGAGCCAATGTTTAGTTTTAAAAATACACTTTTGCTAGACATACTTACAAATATTACGAATCAAATTAATTTCTGTTGATAAATTCAAAAAAATATATATTTTTACTAAATGTTTTGTACCTTTAGCAAAAAATAAATAAAGTTCTTTGTCAGTTTCTCTGTTCAGGTTAATTTCAAAAGCTGCTGTAGCAATCTAAAAGTTTATAACATTTGTCAATATCACTTTGATTAAGCGTTCATCCAGCGCATCATTAAATAATGGGGATGCTGTGTTTTATTACATTAGATATGCAATTTATATTGCTCTTATAAATTGCGCTGAACAGAGCACGCCTAATGGTGCCTAACAAATTCTTACGTAAGAAGTTATTACGATTCGTCTAACGATTAATGATCATTACTTTTATGTTTAAATTTATTTAAGTTAATCATGGCTATTGACTATTTTAAACAATGTTTACAACACATCAAAACAAATCATATTCGAAAGGAATTTATGTACAAATGGAACGTATAAACAAACTTCAGCTTACCGTCAAAAGAAATACAAGTTTCTTTGCTTCTTCTGAAATTACCCTTGCATTTACTTTGAGAGAACTCAAATTGCATTTTCACTTCTATTCGAAGTTTCACATCTAAGCCAGCAGGAAAAATAGCATCAGGAATGAAGAAGGTCCTTTCCCGTTGTTATTTAATATAGGTATACTCGAAGGCTATTTGATTATAAGGAAAGTTATCATCGAGGTTGGAGTTTTGTTTGAAAGAAGACGCTTCCTTGTGAAGTCTTCCATTTTAAAACTAAACTTGTGTGATGGTTTGGGGACTATACCATAGATTGTTTACTAGTTAACTTTTTCGTTTACTTTTCTATACCTAAGTAGGTACACGATATCCGATAAATTATCGCCTTAGCTGCATAACAAAATCGAGTATTATGTTTTAGTAATAAGGTTTTCAAAACGAATAAAATTAGTAGTAATAGGTTCACTTTTTTATAAAAAAGATATAGTTAATAGTTTTGTTGTAATCAACTCGATATTTGAAACCGATAATGATGTGAACGCGACAAGGTTTTATTAATATTAATGGTTATGGCTAGACTCCAGTAACATGCGGGTGTCCCGTCACTCGAGACTGAGATCTGTTTATTACACGTGAATTTATACAGAATCAAGTGGACAGCTGAATTGGTTTACATTTTTGCTCAGCAATCATTAACTCGTACATTAACTAACTTTTTATTCAACTACTTCAACTAGTTATTCATCACAAATTTGCCTACACGGGTTTTATTAATTCGATTTGTAGCGAATATATTGACATATACAGGGTGTCCCGAAAGTCAACGATTAAATTGAAATGGGTTATAGGCCAGGTCATAATTGACCAAATAACAAAAAATCGTTTTAGTAAAAGTCTCTTAGTTTAGAAGATAGAGGCCCATTTGTGTAAAATTAGAAAATTCACTCCTTCCATCAATGTTTTGAGTGCCATAGTCACAATTTTCAATCGTTCTAAATTATTTTTACTGATTCTTGTATATGCTGCAGCTGAATAGCCGAGTAATTAAATAAGTAAAAGTTTTTAATCAAAAACTGTACATTGCCTTAAAAAAGTGGCTTCGTTTCTAAATAAAAGATTATCATTTTTTGCATAATCTTACTTTGACGACGCACCCTGTATAAAAAATGTACTATACTTGAGCTGCACGTAGTCTCAAAAACTGATGCATCTTATGGAGATTTTAAAATGGTAAAAAATTTGATACATTGAATTGCTGTAAAAAAAGGTATTGCTATTTATGTACAGAATGTACCAATTTAAAGGCGATTTATCCAGGTAAGAATTTTTAAATTTTATGGTGATTTTTTTTTATTATTGCTTCAATTACTGAGTTTCCCTAAAACACAAAACAACTAGTTTCCTTACTATCATTTCACTTGATTATTTGAAAACATACCAAAAAATCCTTGACCATTTAAATGCTCTAAGTCTGTGACGGGCTTACTTCGGTGTCTCCGGTTTTTCTGTGGACTTTTTCACGCAACTCGAATAATAAATAAAAAAACTATGGGTGACATTTTTTTGTTATTCAATAATGAATTACTCTAAATATTATGTGTTATTGTAATTTTTTCTACAAAGTATAGTAAGCTTTTGGTATTTAGGAATATTATTAACTTTCCGCCAACGCGTTTTAGCCAAAACCGGATGACATTTACAAATAGCTTTATTTCACAAATGTTGTAAATTAATCAACGCCTCCCCAGTGAAATTAACTTTCATAACGTTGCGTTTATTTAAACGTGTGTGTGTTTTGTTATTTTATTAGTTTTTAGGATTTCGTAACAGAAGGGTTCAAATGTTAATAAGTTTACGTTTTTCGTCGGTGCGTTTGTCATACTTAAAGTTTAGTCATATTTGGTAAGTCTGAATGTAAATTTTAATTTACTTCATTCAGTTTAATTTGTTCGTTTAACGACATACGCTTACCTTTTTAGTAACTAAAAGTAACTTCTTGTTAAATGACACTCCGTTAACATAACATTACGTTTAAATAATTACAATAGTTTTAAAAAAACTAAAAAAACACGCTTAGCCCGAAAGAGTAAGCCCAAAACTGCAGTCATGCGCAGATCGCGCGCTAGCTCTGTCTCTTTCACTGCACTATAAAGTCCTAATAAGGATAATGGGAAGCTGTTATCAAATTATTGCATTGTCATCCACCCTTAACACGTGTGCAAAGTTCCAAAATTATCAGATTTCTCAAAACTGGTGAAAATTGA
>DVWM01000564.1:0-10016 GCA_018235105.1 Junonia coenia | reverse complement strand
TATACATATAGATTTACTTAATTAGACATTTACAAATAGTTCTAGTTTTTATAACATTATCAATTAACCGATAGTCAGTTTATTGAAAGTGTTGTTTATACTAAATATGTACGTAATATCAATATCGATGCACCACAAAACTGATAGAATATTACCAATGATTACAATTTACCATCTTTTGCCAGCGGCTTTACCTAAGTGGATGTCTTTTATCGCATTTATTAAGAAAACTATTTGTTGCATTGCTGAAAGTTTTTATATGAATTAAAGCTTTTTTGATTAAAATCGTATTGATTTTTCTAACCTTGGTCAGAACAAAATGTAATATAAATCGAAAGTACTAAGTAGTAAAATAATTTTGTACCCCTTCGGATTAGGGAATTAAATTTAGCATAGCAAATTTAGTCTTTCTTCAATT
Source organism: Junonia coenia (assembly GCA_018235105.1). Taxonomy (NCBI): domain Eukaryota; kingdom Metazoa; phylum Arthropoda; class Insecta; order Lepidoptera; family Nymphalidae; genus Junonia; species Junonia coenia. The sequence goes on along the minus strand of DVWM01000564.1, from coordinate 9,598 downwards.
CAGTTAAAGACTATTTACGCAATTTTTAATTGATATAAAAATTGTAAAAATTCAAAACAAACTAAAACGTAATCGATATAATAACATAAACATGCGATTGTAGATACAAATATTCATCAAAATGAATCATTTCTCGCAGTGTGTTCATGCAACGTGCATTATATTCTTAATCCATTGTGCCTCGCTCGTTAAACTCCGAGGTCTCGTCTGGTTCACAGCGACCATTTCCTCTCTAGAGGCAAATTGGCTAGCTGTCTATTTGCATGACATTTTTTCTTTGACAAAACTCGCAACTACTTTATTATTTAACTGTATTTTACGACCTATTATATGTATTATATTTTGTTATCACTTTGTAACTTGAGAAATATCGACTTCGCTAGCGTGGGTTTGTTTTCTCGAAGAAGTACGAATAACTTTATTTTTCGCTTATAGGAATTCTTTAAATAGAATTTTATCTTTAGAATTTTATGCTGTTAATAACTTTTATAAAGAAATGCGAAAAGCGAGTTTGTTGATCATTCCGCTGAAATCTAAATCGGTCAGTGTTTGTTGTGTTAGGCACCCAGTCTTTCTTCTCTTTTCTTAGTCTCTTGCACAAAATACGTAAAGTACATTTACACCGATTCTATGTAACGTTATGAAAAAATCACGAGTTTCGTAAAGTTTCATCATAATTCCTTCAACTCAATAAATTACGAATACAATTGTATTAAAACGTTCAAACAACTAAGCTTCAAGATTAATGTTACACAAAGCCAACGTCGATGTAACCAGCTTTGTATTATCTCAGATAACGATAGGTTCAATTTAATCTATGAGAATTATGCGGTATAGATTTACTATCGAGTGGCGTAATCACGTATTCAACGGACTAGGATTATTTATATGCTGTATAATTACTGTGCGATAAGAGATAATGTTCCATTCAATTATAATATGAAATTATTTATCCTGTTTTATTAAGCACAATTATTAGTATTGTTTTTAAAAGATTTATTATTGAGATTAGTCGATACGTCTTCTTCCTAGCATTTTTCCCGGACTTTCAACAGGGACTTTTACTCTAGCCTAGACTCTGACAGGTTACTGAGTTTTACGCAGAGCTGTTGTAGACTTACCTATGCAACCTAGATACAAGCTAGTAACCATTTAGACTAAAATATTTCCCTACTATGAGTAACGATCATTGTCAGGCGATTGTGATAACAACCGAGACCGTCAGCTTTACGCGCTCTCTGAGGCACGGTGGGGGGAAACACAAGGAGAAACACCAAGACCTATGAACACATATTTGTACTAATACAAACTAAGAGCGGGAATCGAACCCACGACCATATTCAGCACCACTACACCAGAACGGTCGTTAGAGATTATTCGATATGTAAAAAAGTAAAATACATTATACCCAAATAATAAACTTTCTTCTTTACGATATTAAATTAATCATACAATTTGCAACTATTATTTGATTTGAGCGCGTCACGCAGGCGCCTGGTCATTAGCAAACATTTTCAAACTCAGTTTGACATTCATCGCTCTACGCAAACCTGATGAGCAGATGCCTGAACACGTAATCAATTTCCAGAAGAATAATTTGTCCATTTTAAACGAAATTTTGTTTATTTTTCACATTTCTAAAAGACAAATCGAGGCTTGGCTCTGGTTGAATATATCACTTAGAAGTTCTTGTGACATTTCCTTAAATTATGTATATATCTTAAAGTAACATTTTATGATATTTTTCTTCGCATGTATCATATTATATTTTACGCCGCTCTTAAAACCTTACCTTATAATACCATATACCATAACTAATATTGTGTCATAATTAAATTATAATTTAGAAAGTTTTAATTTTTAATTGGATTTAAGGGATTCCGCTGAAAGGGTTTATACAAAATTTTTGGCCTAGTTGGAGTTTTCGACGCAACCTCTCATATCTACTTTCTACATTAGCTGTTTATAGAAAAGTTTAACGTTTTACATGTGAAAAAAATAACATTATTAATACTATAATAATTAACAATCAAGCTATTTAAATCAAATTGTAAATTAAAATATATTTCGTAAATTAATATTTTTTTAAAAGAGAACCTATGAAGTTTCTTGTCGCGTTTTATTATATAATTATGTCAAAATAATTTTGCAAGGTGAAAATTCAAAAGTGCTTTTTTAAGCCCTTTTAGATAAATAATAGTACTGAATTTTAATCTGAGAAAAGAAAATAAAAAAAATCTTAGACATTTATTGCCGAAAATATTTTTTTCGCTTTTTACGTCGGTATGAAGCTTTTAAAAATAAGTTGTTCTGGTTCTAAAACAAAATTAAAACTTTTAATGAACCTTGTTAAGCCCATAGCGAGCGATAGGAACATTTTTAATCCAACGTGAAGCTCCTAAGCATAAGGATCGAGCTGAGGTTTGTATCAGTTGTACCACTAGATTAAACTTCATGTCAAATGTTAAAAATGTTATCCACGAGGTGCGTGAAGGGCGCGTGGCTCGAATCGCACTTGGCTAATTACCGTTATTTTAATCTGACACCTTGACATCTGACAATATAAAAAATATTAATTTTATGAATCCTTCTCCGTATAAGGTACAAGCATGCTAAATTTCATACTAATCTGTTCGCCGAATTTTCATGAAAATACATATCAAGTTTTTTCTTCACGTATTAATATATAGATGATGACTTTTTCATTCACCCTGGTTTATTTTCTTTTTTTCATTATTCCTCTTCTTAAATTGACAGTTCTTTAAGTTAATTAAATTGCTATTAAGTAAATGTATTTTTATGATACCTACAAAAATTAATTTTAAAGATATTTTCAAAATAATAACTGATTATTTTCAAAATAATAATTGCGCACATTTCAACGCTGTATCTTACTAACTAAGATAGTGTTAGTTAAATAATAAAAGAAAACAGTCGCTAAAAATAACTTTTCCCGCCATCGTCGTCGTACTTTCCAACCGATTAGAACGTGTGTAACGCGTTATTTAATCCTTTGTGCTTTAAAACTATTTTTATAAACTTAGTGAAAGATTAAGTTTGTGCAAAAATGTTTAAAGGTACATTTAACCATCTCTGTAGAAGTTAATGAACCTTAGGAAACTAGAAAATAGCATTGTATTAGGAATTTAATAATAGTATCAAATCAACAATGTTACGTGATATGTGACATGAGCAAGAAAGGAGTGACTATTGAGATGACAACTGATAGTCGAGAATAGAAGAGGAAGACATGTTGTGCCGACCCCTCATAAAATAGGATCAGAGCAAAAAGAAGAAGAAGATCTACCTATGTATGTATGTGGGTATGGAAGGTCATCCATTCATAACTTCTAAGCTAATTATTATAATTGGACAAATGAGGCATTGGAAGCCTCTACATCGTCTGCTGGTTATAGGCTATGTGACATTGTATTAAATTGTACATGATGCCTTCTAGAAGGCATAAAATTTTTCAGTAAGATTTTTTTCTTCAATAATAACGACTCTGGTATAAAAAATAACTTCAAAAACCAAATCCCCACTACTTAAAAGTAAAAAACAAAAAATATAGGAGTCGTTATCGTATGTAACACTCTGAAAAAGTGATATAAATTCTAGGCAACAGTAATTTACATTCTAGGGAAAAGTCTCACATGACCATGGCTCTTAAATTTCCCCTTTTCACAGTTTTACTCAGTCGCGTTTTAGTTTTTGAACTTATTTTTTAGGGACAGAATTTCGTAACACTCTTACTTAGTGGATCGCTCTACTGCAAACGAATATTCTTGTTACATGTCTAGTCTCTAGATGTTACGGTATCAGGGACGCTATGATGAGTCACTATATCAAGTTAAATATTTTTTATGAATAATACATATAAGTCTATCAATAGCTGATTCAGTTAGAGAATAACTGGGTATATTATGTGTTTATTTTGTACCTCAGTGCAGAAATGCGGCGACGTACCTACAATTCATAATATATCAAAGCTGTCTAATTTTGTTGAAAATATTCTTTCTATTGATCTTATTTAGGTAAAAGATTTTTTAACATCGGAGTACTTGTTTAGTTGGGATACATTACAATGTTTTTAAATATAACAAATTAACTACCGTTCAATTTCTTTCGCCGAGTTTTTTCTCAACGTAATGCCAAATCGTCTGAATCTTTAGTACATAAATTAAAAAATAACAGTTTAAAACGATCTCATTGAAAATATACATTTTTAACAGAGTTAGTTCTGGTTACATAATATTATTGGACTTTGAAACAACCTTGCCTCGTAGGCCTTGCAGTTGGATTATATAAGCGTATTCATTATAAATGTTGGCTTTAATCACTTTACTAAAAATAGGAAAAATGCTTTTTGGCATGGTCAAGAGCGTATTCAAATGTATGTATATGCAGTGACCTCGTTTATTTCTTTATGAGGTCTAACCTAATTTTTGCATTCATTTTAATTTATGAAATTATAAATATTAAATAATATAGATTGTTAGTGAGTTAATTGTATTTGAAAAAAATATCAGTCAAACGTTATTAAAATAAAATGCTTAAAATAAATAAAGAAATAAAATAACGATAGTAGCTTAATTTGGGAAAGCATCAAATTACCACTTAGAATAGAACAGCTTTTAGTAAAAAGTGACATAACACATAAAATGTTACTAAAATAATGATTGTAATCCTGAGTTCATATTCAGTCCTTTCCTCGTCTCTCGCGCTACATTTAAGCCCTACCAAATTAATATTGTGTGGCAAGGGCAGCGCTAATTAAAGTGGTCCCTCGCTGGTTTACTTTTTCGTTTCTTAATTCAACTTCAGGCATTGAAATAAAATATTTGCCTTAAAACCTCCTGCCTCTTAAACTCAACACAAAATTCGCCATTTTAGAGAAAACCGAGAAGCGCGAGCACCAGTAGCAAAGCAAAGACAGGAGAAATAGTAGAAAATACCGTAAGAAAAAGTAAAACAAAGTAAAAGGCATCAATCTGCAAAACACTAAAAATGTATTTAGCTATATGTTTTTGTGCTCTGTGTGTATCTTTTAATGTTATGTTATGTTTATATTATATAGGTACTTCAATAGATTTTGAAACATCACATTTAGTTAAATGATACGAATACACGTACTACGTGTATTAATAATTAAATTCACGATTAAGCGCATCCATTTCGACTGCGTTTGAATTTAATAATTAACATGGATATGACGTTACACGACAATGAAATGTTAATGAATAATTGTCCAGTAATATATTCTTGTAAAGCTTAAAACACACCTACATATTATTGATGAGATAATCTGTTATCAATCGGATTAACAAAAAATGTTTTATATCTACAAATCTTAACATCTAAAGACCTTAAATTAGGGATATTTTATCTTTTGTATAAAGATCTACATAAAACGGAGTATACGAAATTTTACCGAAATAAAGTATGTCATGCGCGTCTATCCCATTCAGGAGCCATGGGATCATTATGCAAAACTGTCACAATAACGTTTTAGGACAAAAATCAGCAATCAACTTCAAGTGGGTGGGGTTTGAAATGCACCACACTTTAATAAGAGCAATGAAGTTTTCTTACTATATTAAACGTGTATTAGTCGTTGTATTCAAACACAAATATCTAAAAAATTGCATCGAAAATATTGGTTCAACCATTTCTTTAGTTCTTGAGAACCCGAAAAATATTTTTGTTTAATAGGTTATGTTCTTAAAAATATATTTTATTCACATAGGTTTGTTATTAGAATTCAATAAAAGAACATTGAGAAAAAAACTTTTTGAAATGAAACCTTAAGAAATACCCTAAAAGGATTTAATATAAAACCATAGCTATTTTTTTACTTTTGAGATAATAAAATACATAGAAATCGTAAATAAAAGTTGTTTACAAAAAGACGTATTTATGAATGTGTCTTTAATGAAAATATCTTTAAATGATTTCCTTTGATCGTCAGAATAAATTAGTATTTACTTTCTTGTTTCAATTGAAATGTGTAATAAGCACTTTGTGAAAGGAGCGTTGATTCGGGTGAAACTCATTAAATAGGTATTATTGGTTTGATGTTTATTTTCACATACATACATGTTATTTTATTATTTGTTGTTTCCTTGACTTTGGTCGCTGAGAAATGTGTAGCTATAGTAAGGTTTTACAAAACGATTAATCTCGAATATACATACATAAAATGTTTATTAGTTTCATTGCAAGACATTCAGTCTTGAAAAATTCATGCAGCTTTAAATAGCAATGAGTTTTAAATATTATCATAATATTAAATTTTAAAATTGAACTTGGTAAAGTTAACATTAAATTACTGAAAATGCCTTAAACAGCTAACTTGTACTGACCACGGGCTTACGGCTCACAAATTATCTCTATTGACATTAGCATAACCATCGCTTTGAGACCGATCCTGTAAATGGAATATCGTAAGAGCAATTAGAAAGGTCGATTTAAACACACTTAAGTATACATAGGGAACTATATTACAAGAGAGAGTTGTATTATTAAATATACTTATGTATACGTGAATAAAGGTGACTGACAATCACTTATTAATAATTTCTGACTTTAATAAGTGTTTATTCCCTGTTCTGTTATAGTTTCAGCTTAAAGCATTCGGGTAATGTGGCTTGATAATACTTACACTACTTTTTAGATACCAGGCAGATGTAAGCAAGAACAACTGCCGGAATTTTATTATTTTAATAGCAATAATGTTTAACAATTACCCCACAGATCGTAATTAATTACTAAAGTACTAAATTAAACAATTCCGTTTATTTCGTTCCTAGCATGTTTACAGAATATCTTAAAATCTTAACAGGTTTAGTACTATTAATATTATGATTTATTTAACAGTAACCGTCCTCCTTTTGAAACAACAAGAGGAAAACATTAAATGAATACCTATTGAGATAAATAATTTTAAGCTTTTAAGTAATTTATAATCTAAATTGTTATTTGTACAAGTCGACAGAAAATGTAAGTTTAATAATTATACATTTAATTTTAAGTAGAACGGCATGTCTTAATTCTACCTAAATTGAAAATACAAAATTATAAATTCTTTGCGAGTATAAAAATAGGCGTCTATTTCGAAGCTATTAAAGCTAAAACCTGTATTAACCAGGACCTGGCTATTATTTATCTGACCAACCCTCGAATATCCCGAAATCCTTCCATTTTATCTGGATTTTGTGAGCGCTAAACAAATGGTCGCACTATATACGGATTACTTTTTTTGTTAAATATTTTTTGCTAGTTTTTAAACGAAAGTTATATTAAAATTTTGTAGAACAGAGTGTGTTCGTTCCAAACTACAATCAAACATGCCTTAATGTTAGTCAGCCTTAATGGCACCGTTTTGATACCAAACCGCAGTAATGATTAAGTTATTTATTGGTAGACGTAGAAAACTATTATTTCTACATTTATTATCTCTTGTCGGTATATTGAAATGTGTTTTGGAAAATACCGCGTACGATTGTTTATAGGTACATTATTTATCACGATTAACGATAGCAGTGATTACAATAAGAAAGTAGGTAACTAATTTTCAGTTTTGTTATATTACCTAAAAGATAATATCTAAATAATTTTACTTCTTGCTTATGTAAAAAGTAGGCGAAGAGAACTTTAAAATTATTTAATTACTTAAAAAATCGCAACTTTCCTATACCATATGCATGCCCGTGACCAGTAGAACCACGCGATTGAACTATGGGCAACCAAAGAAACGTTGTCGTGCCATATCTAAGAAATTTTTCCTTTATGTTCAATATTGATTTGTAGGTATAATGAAAGTACATTTTCAAGCTGCTATGACTCACAGAAGAAACTAAACAAACATGTTATAGCACAACTTTAACTGTGCTTAAGTACGTTTCGAACGCAACATTAATAGTAAGATATAAGTATACTATAGGATTCTAATACGTCATGCAGTGCTGCGTTTATATTTAATGTACAACTAAGTTTGATACCAATAAAGTAACTTGATGCGATACACACGCGTAAGCGAGCTGAGGCAGATTTCCCCCGGGATTCACTGATAACTGTGCTCGCAAGTAAAAACTTCATTCACGAGAAAGAAAACTCCTAAACAACTGACGAGAACATTTCATTCTGTATGAAAAAGGGTATGTTGTGTAAATTTATTTTGTACTGTTTGTAGACTTCATGTCCGTGTGACAATAAAATGAAGCTACAAAATAAAAACTTCCATACAATTTCAACCACTTAACTTTTTTAGGTTTCCAAAATCGTATTTGTTAAGATTAGCATCTACAGACTGTTTACGAGTCTATTTTAGTATTCATTAAGAATTTATGAAAGTGATACATCGTTACTTACATACATAAACACTCACTCCTGACGACTACCTAATACTCACGGGATAAAACAACCTTCAACTTCAAAGCTACTTAATCTAAACCATAAGTATTTAATCTACACTACACTACACTACACTAAACAATTTAATTTACACGTGTTTTCATGTGATGGCCGAGTCTCAATATATTGATATGCGTCACTATAAGATGCTGTTTTTTATTACGTAACAACTTAATGCTTCGAGTATGGAGATTCCAGACACAATTCATTTTCAAATGTTATGGACCACGATCGTGGTCTTAGGGACTTGACTTATTTAGACTGTAAAAAGGTAGGGACTGAATAAATTAATAAGCGACTTGCTATTACGTGGATCTCACAACTTTTTAGCGTAGAACAGTTGTTCTATGAGTTGCGAGACTTGGTTTTTTTGACAAGTATTGTATTTGATGGGATATGATTTACACTTTTTTCTCTCATAGAGTAAAATAAACTATTGGACTAACCAGTGTCCTAAATAGATATATACTAGAATAAGCAGAGCGTACCGTAAAGACAAAACATTAAAAAACGGTATAATGACCCTTTGCGCCACTCTTTTAAAATCTAAGCTTTTTAAAATTCGGTATACATTTTCAACCAACAATTTGATCTATACTCAGGTATCTACATAAATTAGCCTATTGCGTCCGTTGACAGTTTAATAATATTTAATGTCAGAGAAAAATGATGTAGCTACCATTTACTTAAGCTTTATTAAGCCTGTCAAATACAAAATATGTAATTAGGAAATTTTACAACGATCGAACACACTTTAAACAACCCTTTTTAAAAGAAGTAGAGTTTTTAATAGACGGCTTGTCATGTAGAAATTTTATAAAAACTAAGGTGAGATATTTGATAAAAATAATATTTATTTTATTGACATTATTCTGGAGTTATATAAGGACATGTTTTCACAGATATACGTGAAGACTGTGTCTTTATTCATAAATCATACGGAGCGACAACGATTAATGATACTATCTGCGAGATCAAGCGAAACGTTAAAATTAGATTATGTAGGAAACCTTTAATTATGAATGTATTGTAAAAAGCGATACTATAAGATTTACACAGAGGATACACCATTTTGAAACATAATTGTATAGTAAATAATGTCTGTTAATCTATTAATGCATAGGTATAGCATAAAAGAAATAAAATATGTATATTAAAGTAGATGTAATTGTTTACAAAATAGTTT
>DVWM01000563.1:0-10033 GCA_018235105.1 Junonia coenia | reverse complement strand
GAATCTATATACTGACCGGTACTATAGCAGTGGTAGGACGTGAGGTACTTGTCGCAGGAGGAGACCTTGTGATGGATGAACAGCACTATGTCGGCCAGTATATAGATTCACTAATAGCCTATTCTGACTTGGTTCAGATGGGATTTATGATTATGATAATTTGTGTCTTTGAACCTGAAAGCTGTAAACTTAAAATCTGAATGTATGATATCTTAACGATAATAATAATCTCCACCAAGACTCGTCAAGTAGTAAGTCAAGTCTAAATTCTTTTTAGAGTAGATACGAATATTACAAGTATTTCTGTATGTTCCGCTAACGACTTTGTGACTTACAAGAATAGGTAGGATCAACTATGCAACAAAATTATAATTCGTTTTTACTAGTGCACAGATTAATAGTAACATTAGATAAATGTTTGAATGCCCTTTATTTATAAACCTTTTACATTTATTGCAACGATTATGATAATATTTATTCAATTCCTTCAAATCCCTTAGGTCCTAACTCCGACCCTGAAGATGGTTCAAGACCAGGCCAAGTTGCGACAGGCAACTCGAGTGGGAGAAGACCATCTCTCCTCACGGCTAGGCGACCACCTAGTAACAGGGTGCATACCCCTCCTTTGACCAGCCCTTCGATAGCTCCACCAGATCTCCTGGAAGATGGTGGAGCGTCAAGTACACCTAAACGGCTATTAGATGGTAATTAAAAGAAATAATAATACCTTAATGATGACTTTTCGAAAGAAGTAGTAGTTCAGTGCCCTAATAGTGGTAAAACCATACAAGAATAAATGTATAGACAAAAAATAATCGCAATTTTATACAATATATAATCGAACACATGTACTTATGAACATATGTATTAAGGTTCCTAAAGATTTCCATAATGGTTTTAAGGTTTTATTCATATAAATATCGTTGCTTTAGCATTAAAAATTCACAATTTTTTTAATTATAGTATGTATTCTAAAGTCGTGGTTTTTCTATAGAAGCTGACGCTGGAGTTTCGACACCTAAGAGAAGGGCGTCAACATCACCTATGCCGTCAAGTTCCCCTGACGAAGACATTAAACCCAAAATCAAACAAGAACATATGGATACTACGGGATCCCCTGAGGACCAGAAGAAATCAAGAACCGAAGTAGCAGACGCAGAATCCAATACTATGCATAGTGGTAAGTTCACAATAGCAATTATATATATAAAATCTAAGCAATTTTTTGTTTATTAACAGAAAAATCCAATCAAAGACCTAAATAGCATTAACAATCACATTTAATAGCTGTGACATATTCCCGTATAAAATGCTAAGCAGTTTAGATCACGATTTATTTAAAATGCTTATGTCATCGCATTTTCTTTGTAAAGCGTTTAGGATTTTATTAATGATTTCTGTCCACTGTCAGCTTCAAAGGATTTGGTCTTTGGAGACAATTTTATCGTAGCGTTCAGCTTTTGTCCTTTGTTGTGCAAGATGTTACACAATAACAATACCAGCGGCCATTTATAGATTGCTTACGTCATCATACGATCATACATTTTCGATAGCTAATCTCGTCACACTGTCACATTGCACACGTACGAGTATTGACCAATAGGGTGTTCCATGTTACTAAATGAAAATAAGTTCTACCAAGAAAAAACTTAAAAATTGTCCAATAAACATAAAATTGAAAACACAAAATGATGATGAAATTGACGATGCAATACATCTTTGTCGAAAATAACAGAAGTCACCAGGTGATGGTGACTTTTAACAGTTTGAATCCGATTATACTGATAAGATAGTTGGTTTAATCCTTTTGCCATGGAAGTTAGCTAAAAGAAGCAGAAACTCGGAACATCTGTATAACCGAACAATCTTGCGGGGGTGGTTCGAAAAATAATCTATCCGAGCATAACCCTTTGTGCGAGCAGATGTGCCGTCATTTGACACTTTTGTATTAAACCGTTGCACAACAAAAGCTTTCTTAAACCCGAAAATTGTGCACCGTTCAAAATTTTCGACCCGCATTTTGTCAACTGCTTTGTAAGCCACTACAACTTAAGCGGTAACAGTAAATAACGAGAGCTCGCACAAATTGTTTTAAGCAGCTACCGAAACAAAAATTTCTACTAACCTAGCCCAGATATTAAAAGATCAATGAAGGGAAACTATTAAAATAGCATACAGACATTGCTGTCACAATGCTATTTCGGATTGCGCTATCATCGAAATGTCAATTGCAGGTTCCGCTTCAACGCCAGTTGTTTCGGCTTATTGAGTTTATCCTAAACGTTCATATTAACCCCTTCGAGTGAGCTGTCAAACCAGCTATATTCAATAAAGCATGAGGGTCCTGTTTAATAAAATATCACATTATATTAAATTATTGATATCAAAGACAATACGAACGCATCTATAAATCTACTAGACTCTGAATTATTGTGACATAAATAAAATAATTCTATTGGTGACAGTTAAATCCCGACCTCGTGCCAACGTAAAAAGGGATCTTAATTTAAATTGTATTATTTTGTACGTATTAATTAACCCTATCGCGTTATGAACAGATAAAGGGGATGCTTTGAAGAAAAAAATTATTTGCATGAACGCACGATTGACGTGCGCGCATTGTTATCTAGTGCCTTTTGTGATGACCCTTATGTTAACCATGACTGCGACGTTTACAAAAGATCCGAGGTTTTGTGAGCCGGCATTTGAATATTCAGCGGTTATTCTATACTTTTAGAGTTCAATGTTGCGGGATATCTCGCTGTCATTAACGGCATTTCACATACGAGTCAGATTTTGATATTATAATTGTCAAAGATGCTACCGAGGTCCCATTGTAAGAGGCGGTCTTTTTATAATTTTTTCAAAGATAAAAAATGTTTGGCGTGCTTCTGACACGTACACGCTCATGCGTTCTCCGTGACCTACGGAACTTCTTTGACTGTGACACAATGGTCGAGGATATTTTTAGTTTTTGTACACACGGGAAGGTAGCTAAGTGGCGGGTTTTAAATAAGTGGGTTTTAATTTTAGATGTGACATGTCGCTGTGGTAAAGGTGAGGGGAAGATTGTCTCGTGCCTATCGCGTGTCCTTTGACTTAGTTGAAATAGGTTAAATTTAAACTATATATAACTACTTACATGTATGTAATGTACAGTTAAACATGCAATAGCGTTTTAAATGTTTTAGTCACAACTAAGCCTGGTATTTCCATACTTATGTTTGATTAAAACGATGCTAATGTTTTAACAATGACACTTTTTTCCACGTATACATTATGTCCACAAAACGTCTTTGCAGTCATTATCATTACAATACCCCGCGAGAACCGATGGCCGTCATTATTTGTATCAGTGTAAATATTGGATCAGGTGTACATTGGGTCCAGTGTGTTTTTTTCTTTCTAAAAATTAATGAAGGATTGTTGAGCTGTACGTATTTCGAATTCAAATCATGTGGACACTTGCCTCATTAAATATTGACTTAGTACGGATTCCCTTTTTAGGATGAATTTATAATTCGTGATTAAACTTTTATATTGATTCAAAGTCGACATTTAAAATTCCCCTATCACGATGTCCGCTTACAAAAATTATCCTTTTAAACTCGAAAGTGCACGGTCGACCGCATCGTAAAACGGCCGGTCAGCGGAGTCTAAATAACAAAGCTTTTTACTTATCCTCTCATGCAAAATAAACGTTACCACAAAAGCGGCGCAACGGGTCCCCGATTCAGATAAATCTCTTGTATTTGTACACTAATTACGCATTCATAGACCGTTTCCTTGATCGCCCCCGTAAATGATTTCTCGCTAAGTCCCGTCTTAGATATTTCCATATCAAGACATGTTTTCTTAAGGGTCGGCCACAAAGGGCCATCTCGACGCCCAATCTTTAATCCTATCTCGGGACCTTTGCGGGCAAATTTAAATTTCTTTAGAAATATCGTCCTTATTATGTATGTGCGGGTTTCTATTCCTTGTGACATTCGTGGGCGAGATAACGTAAGTTAAGTCCGAGACGAGATTGTTGAGAAAAAACTACCGCTGACTTCCAATAGATCCCATCTACGGGATTTCCGTCGATGGAAATTGACCCCAACGCGCACGGTTTTAAAATCGTTTTTCCGTCGAAACTTTTTGGATTAGTACAACCTTATTTTGTATATGAGGTGATAAGTCTTTATGAAGGGTCAACCTTTTCTATAGTGGAGCTCACCCTTTTAGTGAAAAGAGTCCGTTGATAGCTGATTTAGGAATGGTGATAATGCATTCACTGTGTGTAAATATATCATAGATTTAGTCTATGATAGATTGCTTTGCAACGGTCTCTGTCGGTTGTTGTATCTCTATCAATAATTCTGATGTTATCAAATATTAGCATCAGATAGGGGACCTAGGTTAGGAATTTTTGGAGGACTGTTGGATGTATTGATTGCGAGTGGGTGTATTGAATAGCTGTCATAGTTGCTTTGTGGTTTGGACATAGGGTCTGTCTGTATTGACCGGTCTGCAGAATTCGTTAATTAAAATTTAGGATTTCTATTGATGTTTTAGGTTATTTATTGCATTCCTTATCCATCAATTACTGTACGTATACATTTCTTAACATCAGGATTTAAAATATCAAAATTAATGATGATACCTAAATTATGTTTAAAATTTGCTTCCATTGTTTTAAAACGAATTGAACTTTACAAATATTCTTAAAAAATCGTGAAATATTATCTCGAAACGATTACCACATCTTAAAATATATCAACGAAAACACACCAAAGACATTGTATCTCGGAATCAATTTTAAACCGCGTCCACTTTGATGTCCCTCACTCCCCTTCGCATTTTATTGTTTTTCCTCCATTTTTTGTAATATGTGGTAATGGTCGCTCCACACGTGTCGACAACGGTTATTACGAGTTTAAAATAGCCCCCCGCATCTGGGTAAAGACAGCGGACCAATTTCGGATATCACATTCGTGTCTCATAAGATTTCGGATTGTTTATTTTTTGTTTTTACTATAATTTTTATAGTCATTTATCAGTGTTAATTGATGCTCATTGACTTTTGATATTTGTGAAGGTCTATTTAGAAGTTGAAAAATAATTACGAGTTAGGTAATCTTAGTTTAGTTTACTTTGTTTTTTTATAACTAACAGGCCAAATGTTTTCATCTATGTTGATCGTTACTATAAAGGCCTAGTATTTGTAAAGTATATTTTGCAATGTTTTAAAGGTATATAGATTTTTTGGTAAAAAAAAATGGTTTAATATAAAATTATAATGTACCTATTAATAAAATCACGCCCAGCTAAGGCGGAACTGATATTAGGAGGGCGAGAACAATTTGCGAAGTAAGGCGATAGTTTACTGAAATCACGGTTTCACGGGGTGCGGTGTAACGCATTGTACATATAAACGCCCTAATTGATTCAAAATTAGCGTAATTTTGGTTGAAAGTCATTAAAAATACAAGAAATCATGTAAGAAAGTTCTTGTATGTGCTTGTTCATTAGTACATTTATTAATTGACCCGTCATACATCGGCGTGGGGTTATTATCACAAACAGTTTTCGAAATTAATTTATTAACTGGATATTAATTTTATCAAAAAATCCACATACTCGTCTCTTTAAATTATATAAAGAACAATTTTACAAAAACAATTTTAGCCATCTAGATTCAAATAAATTAGACATATTTAATTTTACATTCCGTTGAACGTGAAAACACTTGTGTACTCAAGATACGCTCGGTCGAATCGGTCATCTTATTATTTTAGCTATGACCTGGAGGACATCGACTATTACTAAATGCGTCATATCTTCTGAGATATTTGTATATGATTACAGGTCTTAATATTCTTTAGAGAGTGATATTCTAAAAGTTGAAACTGCTTTAAATGGATTTTTACTGCGTATATTATTTCATTATTACGGGTTGAATCATATTAATTTAGAATAATAATGTAGGAAATACATAAAATAATGATTTAAAGACATTAATTATGATCAACAAAGTTTGACATGCACCAAAATATTTAGAAGCTAAAACATATCTATGCGATACTTAATGAAACCATAAATAATATGATGTTTATAATCACTTCAAAAATATAGTATCATCATATTAATATTAAAACATGTACCTACAACAAGAAAATAAAAACAAAAAAATAATACACACATAATATTTTGATTAAAGCACTAAAAAAATATATCGCGGGGCATAAATAAAGCGTGTCGCATAAATTGCGTTCCATTTTACTCAAATTTTTATTTTTCATACCGCAACATGTCGTCGGTTATGGGTCACAATTTGCACCGTTCGGGGCGCGGGTGGGGGCGGAAGGGGAAGGCGGTCATTCAGCGACGACGGACATCCGCCGCATAACAAGTCGATCTAGCGTCGCTTATAAATATCGCATGGCTTGAAAATAGGACGCCTTTTTAACGAGTAATTGGGGGGCAAATTAGGAATATAGGTAGTAGGGTATTGTGTTTGGAATTCGTTTGTTATGAGTGCTGGTGATGTTTGTTTTTATTTCGATTTTGAATAATTTTATACTACAATGTCTTGTAAAGGTTATTTACCTTTTTTGAAACGAATTTCAAATGAACAGGTTATCTTTTAATATTTTTTTTTTATATACAAAATTCGTATTTGTAATGACTGACTCGTCTTTAACATAAAGCCAATTAACAACACGATCCTAAAAGCAGATAAAAAATAAAACCAAAAAAATGTCACTGAAAAAAATAATAATAAGCCAGCAGTTAAGGAAAATGCTTGCAATCCTTGTAAGGGGGTGACAGGGGGTAAACTATAGCTAGATGTCCGCGAGAGGCGCCGGGGCGCTAACAACTGCCTCCGGATGCAGCGCCGGCGGCTTCCGGCCGAATGTTTTATACGTACTATATTCAGATTTTTCAAGACTCGCTTTAAATTTTATGACTTTATTTTCGCGTACACGGACTAGATACAAGCGCATGTCATTTACCACTTTTGTTCTTTTTCGAATTTTTGCTTGTTTCGTACTTGTAGGCTGAGATTTTTTTGTTTTGAGTTTTTTTTGTTAGTTTTAAGTTACAAAAAATACATTAATTAAAAACACGTAAATACATCCTCGTATATCATTTTCATAGTTTGTCTTTTTTTTTAGAAAAATTGTTATTACATCACTAGGTAAAGCTTCGCAAAAATTCGCAAGAAACGGTTAATAGTTCTCATCTAACTAATTTAAATTTATACATATAAAAGTATTGCACATAAAAATTAACATTTGAGCCTCGCTAGTCACATCACTGCAAAAGATAAATACTTGGGCGCACGTCTTTCACATTAAGATGCGAATCAACTCGTAAACTTGATATGCACAATGAGATTAATTAAATGTTGTTATATTTTATCACCTTATTTTACTTAGAAAGCTGATTTTTTCATTATGATATCATATTCCTAAAATCATGCCATAATAGGTCCCAATAAGCTCCTAAATATCACAAATGCAAAACACTGTCTATCAGTAAGTACATAGGGCCTAAATTAAATAAGCGATTTATTGTCGATTAACAGATTTAATTTAATTAAGTAAAAGCTAAAATCCCCGGAGAAGACGTAGGCATTTTAAAACAAAGAACATTTCGTAATAAAGTAAGGATTCAATGACCTTAAAACTTTTAATTTTATATCGTTTAATTGTTAAAGTCGACAATTTCTTGAATAAACCGAAATCCATGCAAAATAAAGCTTTAAAATAAGAAAATTTATTTATAGTTTCAAAATCACATACCAAAGTTAGGATTTAGCTAGATTTTAGTTTAACTTCAAAGCTAGGCCCAGAGCGTTGCAGACAGGTAACGCACGTTAGGTTCTCTTTGTGTTAAAGTACACAAGCCATTATGCAGTCGTCACACGTGAGCATGTGTCTTGTTCCTGGAGTGCATAGCCGTGCAACGATGTGGGTATGTCTAACATTGCTCTTGGATAATTTAAATAATTATCCTTGAGTTAGCTCATTGTAGATAGGTGCCATTCAGGTCTTAAGTGGTTTGACAGTTGTTGCGTATAATTTTATTTCTTTTCTGTTTAAATATGTACCTATATGTAATTTAATTAATCCTATTGTGACGTTTCTTTTTTCAAATAAATCATCTTACAAAAGAAGGAAAATCAAGTTAAATTATACACAAATTCTGAAGGAACGGAAAATAGTTTTACATTTTGATGGCGTCTGTGTTTGACAGTTAGGCTGACTCTTAAATACCATCGAATAAAGTCTCGGCTTTGACAACACTTAGCAATGATGCCCAATGCAGGAACCGTTTCGAGTGTACAAATTTTGGAGAGGTCAAAGGATCGGCCCCTACTGTGTCTTAAAAGCAATCGTTTGAAGAGATTTATACCAACAATTTCAACGCATTTAACCCAGGCTTTGTTGTGGGCGGTTAAACGTTTTTCGCACGCAATTCCGCAGTTTAAGTACTAATTTATTTGTATTGTATAGTACATTTTTTTGTTTAGATTGATTAAATGAAGTATTTCTCAATACAATCGTTTCAAATTCTAGATTATCAAAATATTAATAAGCTTTTTTATTGAATAGTGAACTGTAATAATAGCCACATATTCTAAAATGTGAAAATTCGAATAATAAAATTTACTTTTATTAGTTTTACAATTCAAAATAATACCGATTTAATGATTCATTTTAATATAACTGTTTAAAATAATCTATCAAATTTTACATCAGATTTACTTAATTCAATTTATAAATATGTATCTTATACGATAAATTATAGCAAAAAAGATTGGGCGAAAGTAATTCACTTTTTCTAGCAAAGAGCTCACTGATTTAAATCCGTAGCAGCGTTCCCCCGCGGATTGGCGGAAGTTAACTATATATACTTAATATCCGTAATCCAATATTTTTCCGGTACATGCAAATTTCCTAACAATTCTTTTTTCGCCTTGTACTGAGAGGTACTTAAATTCGATTAATCAGATTTTTCAATATTCAAAGCAATCACTAGAAGTGTTTTATACACATTATGTTCAATATTGAATGCATTTTCAACTATCT
This sequence comes from Junonia coenia, assembly GCA_018235105.1. Taxonomy (NCBI): domain Eukaryota; kingdom Metazoa; phylum Arthropoda; class Insecta; order Lepidoptera; family Nymphalidae; genus Junonia; species Junonia coenia. The sequence continues at coordinate 953 of DVWM01000563.1, read as the reverse complement.
AATCCTCGGAGATATTAATTATATTACAGCTAAGATCTTAAGGTGTTCATTAGCGCCATTTAAATGCTAGAGCCGAAATCTGTTCGCAATCAGCGCGTACCAGAGATTGCAGCGGTGGATTTCTACTAATTCGACTATATTATCATTAAGTCTTGACTTATTCTGAATCTGTATTGTAACAATTGTCTATAATGAATAAATAAAATGAATAAATAGATTGTTTATTTTGGGTGTGTCTCCTCCCTAGCATTTTCCCGTACTTAACCAATTTGCTTTATTCTAGCCTAGGTATTGACAAGTTATTGATTCCCTCTGGGTTGCGGAGGTCAGACGCTATGTTTTTTACGAATATTTTGCTATCGTAATTGTACTAATACAATTTTACTAAATGAAACTCCGATACACTAAATTGCAGCTTCCTTAATATAATAAATAAATATGTAAGCTATTTATTTTTAAAAATCAAGTTTTTGATCACACTTTGATGTCATTTTCTCAGAATAAACTCCAAGGTTCTTTAATAAATGTAATCCAGATCTGGCCGGATACTAGTGTCTTTATAATTCACGACTTTAAAGTGCTAATTAATTAATCAGACGAACATAACGACTCTCAGCCCACCCATGCAGGAAAATAATAAAAGGCGCGTCATATCACCGAGTGAGAGGCATAAATTATGATGATGAAAATCGATATTTCTTTTGAACTATCGTAAATTACTGGCCAATAATTCATGTTATGCGGTAAAATAAAGCAATATTAAATATGCTTAGTGATTTTCGTAACAAATAACCATAGTGTCTAGCTCTTTCCACGTAAACATATTTGAAACTTATGTATCTACATAGATAATTTTATTTTACTTTTAATTTAATTTTATATTACTCGTACCTTCCAAAATTTTATCTAATTATTAATAGTCTTTAAAATTTTACGTAGGTAATAACGTCTTA
>DVWM01000562.1:0-10035 GCA_018235105.1 Junonia coenia | reverse complement strand
AAATATAAATCGCAAATGATAAAATTAATAATGCTTAGAGCAGCACAAAAGCTAAAAATATACAAAACAAAAAATATTATACAAATATATATTCAAAGCAAACATAAAAGACGATCCATTATTTGAATTTACATTCAAAACAAGTCGAAATATTAACGCTAAAATATTCATGGCCCTTAAAAATTTTGTCCACGTACCACGACCCCCGAAGTTAGAACAATAAAACAACAGACAATAAGTTTCAAAATTGCGTCCAACTAATCAACGAACGCCATACGGGCTACGACGGCATTTGAAATACGCTGCAAACAATACGCGACCGTTAAGCTTGTCGCCACTAATTTATAGCTTAATATAGCGCGATCTTGGACTATATCGGAAAGACAACAGTGTATGTATCAAGTGCGAGTTTTTCTCACGTCTCGATTATGACAAAGTAAATGAAAATTTATTTGGGATTGAAACAGCGATATCTCTTGTCAAGAAGGAGAAGCATAATAAGAGAGTGAGTATTAAAAAAACACCGTAAATGACTAATGAGAATCGGTTGTCAAAGAAAAAAGGGTTCTGATTAGTGGATTCTAATATTAATTTACTCGCTTAATGCTAACGCAACGATGTACTCAAATAAACTTTTTCAATACGTTCGTGAGCATAGATCTATCTTCGGTCCCGATAAAACTGACTTTTAAATACCTGGCAATAAAAAAACATCCAATCACAAAATTGGATCAAGGCGACACATTTTGCTCGTCGTCAAATAACAAATCATATTTTCTAAAAATATAGCTAAAAATAGCTTAGCTTATCACAGCCAGTAGTTATACAGCCTTACATAGAAACATAGCACCCACGCCCGCCACTTATATTACAAAAGTTGCCGTAACTTGGCAATATCAGACAGAGCAGTTGCGTCGATCAAAGACTCGCTACAATGAAGGCATCTGTTAATAACATAGAACAGGCATGTTTAGAAATGATACCGTGTCTTTTTATATGTTTGTGATGCCACTTCTAAATTCTAATTTTGTCAAATCGTAAAATGAGTGCGTAATGCTTCCAAAAGTTTATTATTATATATTTTTGTACTATAACAAAAATAACAACCAAAATATGACATATTATGCAAGCATCAGTTTTGTGTGCGTGTGATGTTGCAAAATTTATAAAGAAAAATAACACCACGAACGTTTAACAAAATGGCGTATTGTAAATCCTTTTTTTTACCGACTATCTCCTTAACTTGAATTTGAATCCAATTTTAGTCCTTGAATACTATTCGTCCACTTCCAAACGAGACATAGGACTGAGACATAATAAAATACTAATGAATAACTATTTTTCTCATAAAAACCTACAAAACAATAATTTTAAAAATTGTATACTAATTTTATGCATTTTCACTAGATTAGTCTTAACGATATTGCCGTCATAGCCCATATGATAAGAACGAACCAGAGCAATCTCTGTTTCACTCTATCTTTACTCTTCTAAAGGCAATGAGAACTATTAATACATTAATAACTAACATAAAATTGTAAAATTCATTGCCCTTACAAGAAACCATATTATGAATAAAATTATATATTAACTTTGTAATAAGGCTAAATACCATAAACAATTTTGCACTAAAATTAAAGAAGAGACAACCATAAACTGCGAAGATTGATCAGAAAAGCGTTGATAGATTAAAAAATTTATAGTCATAGACAAAAAAAAAAGTTAGAAGCTGATATAAAGACTACTACTAAAGACACGTGCACACTTCATGCAAATGTTAACACCACACATTAACAAAAGCAGTTTTTAAGAAAGTTTCGACCGCTCTCAAAGATTTTTGTTAAAATTCGGGATCTACTTAGTTCGGGTTAACTAAGCTGCCATATTGGTAAATGCTAGTATAATTTTTTAAACGCCTCGCATAACGTACTTTTAACCTCCAACGAACAGAAACAACACCAATATCTATCAATTAGAAGTACGTCATCGAAGCCGTATTAGTTATTTTTTTAATGGAAAATTGAAATATAAAACAATAAAAAAACGGGAAATCAAAACTATTACATTCCGTTCGGAAATAAAAGAAAGTAAAAAATACATAATCGAGTTACAAACTATTTTGTTTATAAGTTTATTTAACTTGGTAACTACGAGAAACGTTCCGGAATAATTTGGAAAAAAACATTAATTTTGAATTGAAAAAAAAAATAGCTGCCCGGTGGCATCATTCTTTCAATCTTTCAATCCAATGGATTCTTGCTTGGCCATGCAATACGCAGAGCATGATTTACTACAATTCCATTGTAGCGAAATAAATATAATAAATGCGGGTATCGGGAGAGTGCATAGTAAATTTACAGTGAAATTCACATATTCCATAACAATAATGTGCAGAAAATACGCTCCAATGTTCCAATTCGTAAACAAATAAAAACGTTTCAAAGTAAATAAAAAACCCGCTATGTTTCACAATCATTTGGTACCAATTGTAATTAAAACGACGTTTTAAATTATCATATTATATGTGTTTTATGCATTGCGGATTACGCGGCAGTTTTCGCAGTAAAAAAACGTACCGCAAATTTATCCTCAACAAACGAACAATCTTACATAATATTACGACATACTACGTTATTTCATCAATTTTAAACAATCGTTAAAACTTCGCTTTTACTCTTAATTTAAACACATCAACATTAACGCTAATGTTTGCTAAAAACAAACTGATTTGACTCTAAGTTTAACCGATCGATGTACTTATCACACTTACGAGTACTTACCTGGAAGAAGGAAACAATAATTTCTAATAAAACTCATAACCTAGCTAGGAACTAAATTATACAATGGGTACTCAAAGAATCGTCAAGATGCTAATCAACATATGACAGTCTCATGATGGGATGCAAACAGGGACTACCACTAAGCTACTTACACGAGCTGCAGAACAGCAACGATCAGGATTTTAGAAAAAAACACTAAACAATTCCCAAACAGATGTAAATATATCAAAACTGCCGCATACGCCACAATGCAATGCAATTTTCAAAACAGACAGTGGAAGAGAAATCAACGATAGAATAAACGTAAACAAAGTATCGAGAAAAAAGTAAAAATTAATAAAAAAGAAAACAAGGAAAAAGGATACGAACAGAACTTTAAGAAATTTTATCAAGTGTTAATTTAGGTTCATTTGTTTAATCACACTTACCAATGACAGCCATATATTGGTTATAAGTAGTTGATTCTTCTCGTCCTATTTGGTTAGACGATGTCAACATAAACAGAGAGAAAGGGCGCAGTCAGTACAATGTTCTAGACAGCGGTGACTCGGGGCCACGGAACGGGGTCCGGGCGGCGCGCGAGGGACGGCATGCGCGGAGCCCCTCGCGCGGAGCCCCACACACAATCTAATATTAGGCGAAATGACGAGTACAACAATTTAACACCGACTCTCCATGCGACATTACTGCCGCGATGGCGGCGCCCCCTAGCCGCTCCCGCCTCCTGTAACCGTTACTCTCAAACTGTGCTGTGTCAAGCCGAAATTTGTATTCGATGTGCGACCCAACTTTACAGTGCTTTAGCGTGGTAAAAGATTAAGAAAGAAACTTGTTCGTGACTTTATAGGAAATTTACCGTTGATTGATTGCAAGGGCGGGGCGGCGAAGGCGCCGGGCCCGGCTCCTACCACTTACCAAGTTTAGCCAGACGTTCGTAGTCAGGATTTGATTTTTCTCATCCTTATTTTGTAAAACGAACGCACGGCGTCGCAAGAAAGGAACGAAAAAACACATTGAATCATCCAAATTCCCAGAACGCATACAATTCACAATTAGCGAAAACCTTACCCGCCGTCTCGGTTGCCTACTTTAATATTTAGGTACTAGAATACAATCTCACATACATAACACAATAAATAAATGAATAAAACATTGCGTATACCAGAACATAATTCGTGTGCGGGAAAAATTCGAAAGCGATCATTTCATAGGCAAATATGATTGAGTCGGCCATAAATAAAAACCTCAGTAACAAACCACTCTCATAAATAACTCGTAATGCTGCGGCCAACGAATGGCGTCACGTGTTTTTTGTTAAACGAAATAATAAATGATGAATTGTATCGCAAATGGGTTGGCAATTTCGCAAATGCATTCCAAATTTCCGTCCAATTGGCTCAACAATTTCCGAGAGGCAATGAAAAGATTCGTTAATAGAGTTTTCCCTTTTCATTCGTTTCCTGATTTCTAAGTATTCGAATGATGAATATGTTACTGACCTGCGAATAAACTTGTTACAATGCTTAACAAAATGTTTTTATTATAATAAACAACAAAGTAAAATTTTGATTGTAAAAATATAAAAAATTCACGGGCAGACGTTGTACCAAAACTTTTACTATTAATCTAACCTTAAAGATACACTCTCCTACTTAATACTTTTTGTCATATTTTAAAGTAACATTTAAAATCACACGTCAAAGATAGCAATCAAAATATACGATATACGAATATGAAGATACAGTTTCAATAATACCATTTCGTTTGTAGTATTTTTTATATATTTCTTTATTCTTCGTGTGTATCGATTTACATAATTGACGAAACAACGGCGTGTTGACAAAAACAAGTTGGAAGAGGATTACGGAGCAGTCACGGCAAGCTTCGGAACATGATAATATTTTTCTTTCGATACGATTTCCATTTTCTGGCACGCTACCAAAAAAACCGAGTTTTGTATTGAACTTCAGTATTTTCATTCGTTGCTGTGTATCTGTCTCCTTTATCATCTAAGTGCTTTAATTTTCAATTATACTAATTGATTCGTACATTAGGTAAAGTAGATTTTATAATTACTATTTCAGATCTTAATTTTTTAGAATTATTATAGTAGTTTAAAAATTATCTTTAGAGGAGAAATACATTTCAGAAATCTAGACATTATCATGATATTACGATCTGTGCTAAAACCATAAATACAATCCGACAACCCGGAGATTAATTTAATAAATAAAACTGAAATCATCAATCAAAAGAACAGAAAATTCCCAAAAGTGGATATTTTCATATCAGGCGTTATATGTATACCCGTAAACAACGCATAAAAATCATTACTATATCGAAAAAAAAGTATACCATTTAGCAATATAACATTTCCAAATAGATTAGTACATTAATCAACAACTTCTAAGACAATGCGATTAAAAGAATAATCTAGAAGCTATAAAAACTCAACAAGATCTTCGGATTACTGCCGAGGTTCCAATTCAATAGCTTGTGGACAATAAGAATACGATTCTTACGATATTTCTCGACTACGAGGTACAAAGGAAAGATTAGTACTACCACTTTTACAATGAGTTACGTTTAAAAATAAAATAGTGAATAGAATAATGCGAAACAAGTTTTTCTTCATTGTTAGGAAATGGTGATATTAATCGCTCAATTTCTTCTCCTAATAATGGAACGGTTTGAATGGGTGTATTTCTATTTAGGCTGGGAATAATGTTTTCAATGAAATTATTTTATATTTTGTTATTTGGGTGTTTGGCTCGACTCTTGACGTATTTATGTATTACATTACTTAAGACAAAATGTCAATTCTAACAAATATAGTAATCAGACTATTGTAAAGTTAAAACAACCATGTCACCAATTAATAAGACATCATATTGCAATACAACTTTAAACCCTGAAAGATACATAATTTTCCTAAAAAGTCAAAGTACAAAACCATAATAAAATCAACAAGAAGGTAACATAAAAGGAAAGACTTATAACTAACGATGCAATTAAACTTTCCACAGAGATTTCGACACTTGGAACAAAGTGTGTCAACAGTACCGACCAGACTGCAAATGGAATCCGAAATTCAGTTAGTTCCCTGAAAGAGAACTCGCAAAGTTGCGCTGAAACATTAAAGAAGTCGGTATACATCCTGGGGCGGTACGGAAGGATCCTTTGTTCCAACACAGTACAGAAGTGCAGATGTCATGACTTTTTTTTAATTCGAAGCAAATTGAGGATGGAATTTTTGAGTTAAAATTTCAGTACGAGCCTTGTGATTAATATCTATCAAATCAATAAAAGTTATTCATTCGATATACATAATTTGCCCTAAAAAGCAACAGATGAAAAATGATCTATCTGACATTTAAAATCCGTAAAAACCGAATCGGGAATATATTTTTATTAAAATCTTTCCGTTTTCACAAATAAAAACGTTTTTATACGAAAACCAAGGAAATGAAGAGCAATGCCCGAATAATTTTGGCATCCAGATTTCTACAGAACCTAAATTTTCACCTATGTATGTACATTGTTTGTGTGTTATTTTTTTATTTTCGGTCTGACAAATTTACTCATGTAAAAACGTATGGTAAATTTAAATTCTTAAGAGCTTTTAATCACAAAATGTTATTTATTTTAAAACCTAAAATTATTTTCATGTCTTTATACGATTCGATAATGGTTCTTACGGAAAAATTATGATCTTCGTTACTTTTATCTTACCAATGTAATAGAACTAAGCCAATAGAGAAAATATAGATATTGGACTGTCCAATACCCATTTCATTTTCCGAGATAAAATCCTGGGACACTGAACCAACATATATTTCAAACTACATTATGGCTGTACCTTTTTCAAAATTTTAAGACTACTGAAAATAAGCACCAGGTGACATTAAATTTATGTTATTTATTGTCATTTATTTATTTCTTACATGTTATATAGTTTGTCATTACATTATTTTCTGAACTTTATGATACAGGTTAGGTCAACTTTAGAGGTCTGAATTTTATATTTATATGCTGGTATTTGGACTAAAATAAATTCGTACATTAATTTTGGTTATAGCTCCTTAAATCACACGCATGAAAGACTTTTCCACACGTCACGTAAATCTTCAAATGATCCAACAATTACTTTGCAAAGTCGTCCTTCTATTGCTTTGCAATAAATATTTCAATATTAAAGCTATTTCACTCCTGGCCTTTGCCAAGTAATCAATGTACTTGTATCTCCAAACATCCCTTATAGCTTGTATAGCACTTTGAGCTGCGTTGAACATTGTCTACGGAGCACAGGATGCTGGCCATGGACCAAACCAGTTTAAATCACTTATAGTTGTTTCCTACTCTTATTAAATACATACTCCGAATACACTTCGAAATTAGTTTTCGTTGTCCATGTAATATACTACATAGAGAAACAGTTTCTTAGAAGATGTAATGTATACTGTGTTCGAACATGGTCAATCGTTTCGATTTTTACATACGAAATGTTACAAATGAGTGTTACTAAGGTAAGAGCAAAAGTTCAAAAAAACGGCTTAATAAATAAATTCATAAGATTTTTTATTCTAAAAAGGATACCTAATAAATAAGTTTGTCGAACAATCTTAACTTATAACTTTATAGATTAACGATTTTAGAATACCTCGCCATTAGATGCCTTAACACATTTTAAGTTGAGGTTATTCTTATCCTTTTTAAAAAAGAAAATTGTGTTTGAAATATGAGGTATTGTCCATTATACTTTATATTAGTACACTTATTTTCTATTTATCTCGTTGTTTAACTGAAATGGCACAGAGCCTTAAATTAATGTATGTAAATAGCACGGAAATGTTACACATCACACGCTATCGTGTTTTCATTGTACGAAATGTGCTGTAAATTAATTTTGAACGGTCGTTCATCAAAATTATGTTTGGTTGTATTAACGATATTTACGGAGTACATTAATACTTTTTATGTTGTCGTTTCATTGGCTGTATTTAATTGGTATTTGTTTTTAATATTTTGTTTAACGGTAACTGCAGTTCATTATTCGTAAAATGAAATGTAAACTCATATATTTTGCCAATTCTGACAGTTCATTTTGATGGCTATAATGTTTTAATGTTGTGCAACAATGTATTTGTAATCTATTTATGTAGGTATGTAGAAGATATTTGCTGTTGCGAAACTGTTACTTTTAGAGACTTGATAGTTAGCAAGAATAGTCCTTCTACATTAAAGAAATCCAAATTTCGAAATTCTACCTTCTCTAAGCAGGACAACTTCTATTAATAAATACTTAATAAATTACGAGCTACTTCATTACCTTTTAGGAATATCAATCGCAAAACGTAAGTTAACAATTCGCATACTTTAAAACCTCATATTACTAAGACATAAAAAATTAATATGGTGTATACTTATATCTTATTTTTTAAATAATAAACAAAACTGCATTTTTACCACAAGAAACTCTAACATCAAAAAGAAACGTTAACAATACCGGACAATCGTTCTTAGATAACATACACTCGGCGCCGAAAAATATTATTTCTAAGGTATAGACTTTCATGTACGGATTTTGTATCGAATAGCCGTATTTTGTACTGATTCCTCTTCGTTTTTCGTTTCTATTGAATTTCTCGAAGATATCGGACGGCTGTCAGTTCACGTGAAAAAGGTTCACCCGCTGTGGAGAATAAAAAACAGCTGCGGAATTTCTCGCGAACGAATGTTTGACGTGTTTCTCTTGTATACGTTTATATTTAAATTTCCTTGAATGCAAGGGAAAACGATACTTGAAAAGTTTAATTTGAATAAAATATTCTCCATGAGATTCTACTTCTATGATTTTTATGTCTATTCAAGAAAGATACTAAGCATTGCAACCTTTTTTTATGGGATAGGGCGGCAAACGAGCTGACAGATCACCTGATGGTAAGTGAATACTGTCGCCCATGGACGTTTGTAACACCAAAAGAGCTACAAAATGCGTTGCCGGCCTTTTAGGGGGTATGGAGGGGGAATGGATGGGGAATTAATGGGAAAGGGGTGGAGAATTGGGCCTCCGGTACCCTCAAATTGCCGGGAGTAATTCTGACACATGTGTATTCACACGCAGTGGAATGGTGAATTCAGTTCTAACACTTTTCCTTAATAGAAGAGGCCTTTGCCCAGCAGTGGGACATTTACTGTCTCTTTTCCTTACTTTACTAAATCCCGTATAACAATCAAAATTAATACTAAACAAACAAAATTCTCAACCAATGGAACAATGGTAACTAGACGAATAAGTGCAACAGTGCATGCGCTGTAAATCAACCGCTGGCGTGATTTATACCCGCACGTGTGTCCCCGGCCTTATTGTAACGAGGATTTTGAGGAATGGCCGTGTGTCCGCGACTTTATTCAGAGATCGGATGTAGGATATTGGGGGTGGAGAAATTGTTTTTGGTAAAGTTGATAATGTTGTTTACTAAAATGGATATGTTTTTTTAAAGGTAAATGAGATATTTCAGACCAGAATTGTTCACAAATGTTTTGCAAACTTAAAAGATTTTTTTTGTTAGAAATTCATGAAAGGGCATAAAAAATATTAAAATTGGTTTAATAAATCTATGATATCTATGATGGCTCCATCGTAGACTCCAATTATTAATTAATATTAAATCAATATTTGCTTATTAAACCTATATATAAAACAAACATACAGTCATGCATAAAGGGGAAAGTAGGCAATATTGGACTACTTTCCAGTTTTTACGAATTATCTCTTTTTATTTTATTTATTTTTGACATCTCCATAATGAGACAAATCTGAAAAACATCGACAACGAAATACACAGAACGGTATAATGAACAAAAAATCGTAAACAAGACGAAAATAAACTCGAAATCTTGAAGGCGCATTAACGTCGCATAAAATTATAAAGAAGGGCCATCAGTTATTAATAACAGGTCGTTTTGAAACACTCGCGACAATATTGCCGTAATTTTGTATAATTTAAACTAACTTTGTAAGAAATTCGCTGGATCGTTTGAGATTAGAAAAGATGGCTTGACTTTTTAATCGACCTCAAAAAAGGTGGTTTTCAAAAATCCGTCTCATTTAAGGCCAACATAAGAATATACATACATACACGCATATACATACTACATAATGTCTAAAGACAAGATAATTTTGTCAAGATATTTTCCCATTACATATCGAGGGTTGAAAGGTTATTTGGTCTAAGCGCCATTTTTTTGACAT
>DVWM01000561.1:0-10045 GCA_018235105.1 Junonia coenia | reverse complement strand
TGCTTAATAGGCTCTGACTCCCCTGTCAAAGAAGACATATCAGTTTTAAAATTAGTACATGTTAAAATTCTAACATCAGCTGGTACAACTTCTCCTCCAGCCATTTCAACAATATCGCCTAAAACCACTTCACTATTTGGTATTATCTTTTTAAGGCCATCTCGAATGACAGTAGCGTTGGGTGGAACTAATTTTTCGAAACCACTCATTACAGCCATATTTTTTGCTTCTTGATAAAATCCAAATAGTCCGGTGCCAATAATGGTAGCTGTTATAACGCAGCCGAGATACAAATAATCTTTGCCGGAATGTCCGGATTCATCGCTACCAGAATCGATTTGTTCAGAAAATAAATATCCAATTATATTTAAAAATGCACCGAACCAAAGAACACATTGAAACCATCCAAATAGGTTGTGACGGAATATTTTCCAATAGCTGTTACCTTTAAGTTTTTTTAATTGATTAGGTCCGTAATGATCTAATAGCTCTTGAGCAAATGTTTCAGTGAGGCCAGTTTTAACACTTGTTCGATAAACAACTTCCAATTGTGTAGGTGATAGGAAATGATCACCAGTATGAGGTTCTTCTTTTAACAAAGTAAGCTCAGAAACTTCTGGATTCACATGCTGACCGCTTAAACGCCGAGCACTAGCGATGGATGTACTTGAACGACGATGTGATTGGTGAGGCATTTTATATATTTTTTATTTTAATATATTTTTGGTGTTTATCGCGCTTTTTAACCAATGTCTAACATAAACCACACATTGTTGATCTTTACTATAGATAATCACTATTACAATGTCAAAATACAAAGACAGTATTTATTTTTATTAATAAAAGTCACTAATGTGCATCAAACTTATATCAAACTTCGTAGAAATAGCATGTGTCATTTTTTATCCTCTAGAATAATATTTAAAATACAAACCAAAGAGTTGCTAATCTGAGTTTAATAATTGTTGAATTTTCTACTGAAATCATTTACTTAGATTTACAAGTCATACCTGTACGTTGTATATAATACATATATGAACGTTTAAAATATTGAATATTAAACAAAAATGAAATGAACTCCTCGATCTCAACCGGTACTCGGGTACTTTTAATACTTTGTGTGTTGCTTTGCAAATGATACAAACCATCACGCGGAGAATGAGCGTCCGATAGCAGCCGACACCTCACAGATTTATAGCCGCAGTGCCGATATGGCGGCTATTTCCGGACAATATTGATATTTTCGACTCACTGCACCTATCAACTTCCAACGCGTTAAAGTACTCTACAAAGTGAAATAACCGAAGTGAATAACAATCAATCTTTATAATGGTATCTAAAATTGTATTTTAAACGCTTCTTTGGGTCTTAATACGGATTTAGTGCTGGTAAATGCAGCTGCAGTTCTAGAGATTTTCCTAACGTTGTCGCATAAGATTCGTATGGTGGTTTAGCGTCCGTCTTGAGCCGCCGGCCCGCAAGTAATCAACCTATTAATAAGGGGATCAAGTATAATGCGACCAATTAAAACGGCGACTCCCATCTTAAGACGCCCGCAGTTTTTGGGCTCGTTCCAGCAGGATTAAGATTACTTTGGCGACACTACAGTATTAACTTTAAGTGAGCTTTGAAAGTCATACATAGATTAAGTAAATTTAAACTTATCATTTTTAGAATGCAATTTTTCACAAAGCTATCTTCTCTATTTGCAAAAGGAAACAGAGTTAATTTTACAAGATTGATGACAACGTTGGGCTCAATTTGTTCTTAATTAATTCTGAAGCTTATGGCTGGAAATTAAGTTAGGCATCGAGTGTGGACCGTGACCGTGTTGACAGGGTGGGAAGTGTATCCGCGCGGCGTCTTTGTCGGTGTGCACCTTTGATCGGTGCGCGGGCGCCGGTAGCGAGGGCTTCGAGTGCCAGTTTACGACCACCGACGCGTTTTATTACTCGTCTGCCAGCTTCCATCAATAAGCGTGAATGGCTATTAGCCAACCTACGCGATGCTAACGGGACCGAAGCGAATTTGCGCATATCGATTGCTTTTGATTTTAACATCTACGTACCGACATTTATTAAAACGGTCGTAATTTAGTTTCGTAATTGGTTTCTTTAAAACTAAATGCGTCGAAATCTAATACACACTAGTCAAAACTAATTTTATCGTTTCACTCAAGGAATAATTATTACAATAAAGTAATCAAGAAAGCCGAGAAAAATAATTAAACGTGTAAATAGTAGTTATATCGTTGACACGTTAAACAACCTCAATTTCCAAGACTTAACATTTCACTCTAGCATGTTAAAGGAGGCTCATTAAGTCCACGCTGACACGCGGTATGTAGGCGTCCACGTATTAGCGTTCTAGTAATGGCATCATTGAGGCGTTTAAAACAATTAGGCTGCTTACTAGCTGGTGAAGAGTGGCCGCGTAATATGTCCGTCGTCATTAAAGAGGCGGATCGCGTATGCGGCATACATGACTACCGCGATTGCGATATCTCGCAAAAAGGTTATTTCACTAACATACACCACGATCGTCTTGTAATTAGTTTTGATTGTGGGAGAGTGTTATGCAAGATATAACATCTTCTATAGATATAATGATCATAATATGTTTGAGTATGGTAGCGGTAGATGCAATAAAAGTATGTAAGTAGACTTATTTCTATTAAAAAACCTCAGTGCTACGATAACTCAATTGAAATTCTATTCAATTAATCTCATCGAATCTAATAGTCTGTATTGTTATTTGGGTAGTATATGACCGATGATTATTTTATAATTTTCTATGACCTGCGGTTTTCAAGATATTTGGTAGCTATCCATTGTTCTTACTTCCATAACTGGTAGGTTCAAGATCGATCAAGAGTAAATTAATTTAAAAAATCTTCAATGTAGCGTCAGCAAAGCGTAACTGTCTATAAAATAACCCATGCTTTAAGTAAACTAGGTATATAATTGAATTGCTGGATTGGCAGCTTTTAAAATGTCATATGAATATGAGATACGTTTTTTGGGCGCGGCCTATATAAACATTTTAGTAGTAGGTACCTACTTTTTTCCAGGTTTTTACAAGGTTAAAATTAATAATATACTAAAATACGAAGTTTGATTAAAATCACACAAGAAAAAGTTCTGTTTAAGCAACAAAGCAAAAAGGAAAATATATTTTTGAATGTGATGATCTTAACTAAGAAATAAGATGTTTTCTGGCTTTACATACCGTGGGAGCGCGGTGTTTGCAAGGAAGCAGTTTTAGCGGCCACAGGTGCTTATGTTGCGATTTAACATTATCGAAGTTAGCTTTTTCATTCAATCAACGAGCAGAAAATGTATTTTTAAATAATAAAATCCCTACATAAGAAACTTTTAGCGCTGGAAGGTAATATTGAATTTTAAAAATAAAAGATATTAAAAATCAAAATCGATATGCATAATTTATTTATTTATTTATTCATGAAACATATACAGTGTGTACATAATTAATGAAAAAAGCGATGACACTGCAAAAGTTAAAACTGTGCAGCAGTTATCAACGCCCTCCTCCGACGTAAACAATATAACAGCGTTCCAAAAATATAAAAATAAACCAATAAACGTTAAAACTAAACAAAGAATCGACTGATTAACTAATAATAATTACAATGAAAAGGAATATGAGATCCAAAAATAAAAAAGTAAAAAGAAAAAAAAAATCTTGAAAATATAAACAGAAAATTAAAAAAATACAATATAAACACTGCAAAACAAGACAATAGAAATGCGCTGCCGCTAGTGTGTTTACAAAGATGTGTGTGTTTGGGATTGAGTGTGTGTGTAAACGCGCAAGCTTGTGTGTGTGTGTGTGTGTGTGTGTATGCATGTATTTGCCTGCGTATGTGTGTGTTGTGTGTGATTGTGTGTGTATGTAGGTGAGATGGGTGCGAGAAAGAGAATACTATGTAGTCAGTTATAAATTTTTAAAAGGTTTTCGGTTTCTTCGTAAGATAATGTTTGAAGCCATCTTAGGCACTTTAATTTACATTTTACTGACGTTAACGGGTAGATATTTAGACGTTGGTTAATCCTGTTATATAATATGCAACTTATACGAGAATAGTGGCGTCTGGCTATAGAAGTTCGACATGGAATATAGGAGCATACTATATGTGATCTACGTTTTTCATTTACTAAGGTAGGTTTAAATGGTAATTCAGAGTGCTTACGTAAAATTGTTGATAATATAAATAGTTGTCTAACCGTTAGAACCTTGCTAATAGAATAAAGTTCACTGGTAGAGAAGAGAATAGGTTTATTGTACATTACTTTTAGAACGGCTCTTTGGGCTCTCTCCAGTTTCAACATGGCGGTTTTTGTTGATCCTCCCCAAGTCGAAATGCAGTACGATAATAGAGATTGTGCTAGAGCGTAATAGACCATTTTCAGAGTTTCCTGGTCGGCAACATTTTTTATTTTATTGAAAATATATATCAGCTTCCTTAGACGAGAGGTAACGGCTTCTATTTGCCGAGTCCAGGACAGAGAAGCGTCCATTACAACACCTAAATACTTAGTGTAAGTTGTTCTTTCTAGGAATGAGCAGGCACTGGTACAATTTGTGTGGAGACAGTCATGAGTACTAATCACAAAAGAATCAGGAGCTTGTTGCGATGTATTTGGGGCGAAGGTCATAAATTTTGTCTTTGATGTATTAAGCGTTAGTCTATTCAATGTTAACCAATTTTTAACTTCAGTAAAAGCCACTTGAGAGTGACCACAGCAATCGTTCCAGTTTTTACCGTTTATTAAAAGTACTGTATCGTCGGCATATGTAACCATTTTACAGTTTGCAAGAGGTAGTGTACATAAATCATTAATGTAGATTAGGAAAAGTGTTGGACCCAGAACACTACCCTGTGGTACTCCAAAACCAAGCGTTTCTTCGTTGCTCACATAGTTGTCAATCTTGACAATTTGTTTACGATCTGATAAATAGCTGTTAAAGATATCTAAAGCGAGACCTCGTATTCCAATTTTTTCGAGTTTATTGACCAAAATTGGAATAGAAACAGTGTCAAATGCTTTAGACAGATCTAGAAATATTGCGACACTTTTCAACCTATTATCAAGATTTTCAACTATGTTAGATGTTAATTCTAATACAGCATCTTCTGTTGATTTACCGCTTACGAATCCAAATTGGTTTTTTGCAATAATGTTATTATTACTTAGAAAATGTATCAATCTTTTGTTTAAAACTTTTTCGAAAATTTTTGAGAAAATAGTTAATACCGATATAGGTCTATAATTGTTCATATTGTCTCGGCTACCATCCTTATAAATAGGATGAACAATGGCTTTCTTAAATGCTTTAGGGCAGACGCCGCACGAAAAACATAGATTGATAATGAATTCCAATAAAGGTATTAGTACATGAGCCGCAGCTTTAATAATTGACGTGGAAATTCCATCCCAACCAATAGCGCACTTGTCTTTAAGGTTTTTAATTATAAATTTTAACTCGCTTTGGTCAACACTAAATAACGCCATTGTATTTTGGCAAAGTGATACCTGAAAGACATCGTTATTATAAGTATTTGGTGGTTGGCCTAATTTGTCACTTAATCTTCTTCCAACATTTGCAAAAAAACAGTTTACAGCATTGATGGAAGCATAGGGTTCGTCACGAGTATACAGCAGTTCCGATGCACTATTTTTTTTTACTTTTATGTTAGCAATATTTTTGACTAAACTCCACGTCTTGGCTGAGTCCTTACGGGATTTTTGAAATTCATTACGTTCATATTCACGCTTTATGTTTTTAAGTAAATTATTACAAAAATTCCGGTATCTAAGAAAGGTGACTTTAGCGATTTGGTTGTCCTGATTTTTTTTAAATTTACGGTATAGGTTATCTCTATGACGAATACACCGCAGAAGACCAGGAGTAATCCACGGTTTAATGATACGTTTTCTAGCAGGAATGTTAACAATTTTTGTGTTCGTCCTAGTTACTTCAGAAATTATGTTTATTAACGAGTCAGTAGCAAAATCGGGATCAGTTGATGTTAGAATATGGGAGAAATTACTTTTTTCCAGTTGTTGTACTATAGCTGGTACATTTATTTTAACAGAATTTCTATTTACCATTTGCGATTTTCCTTTTGTGTCACAGAAAAAGAGGATAGGGGCATGATCAGTTATGCTAACATCTAGAACCAACGTAGTGGCTTGATTTGGGGATTTAAACATTACATGATCAAGACAGTTATTTCCACGAGTTGGTAATTGATGACTAGGAAGCAATCCATGTAACGCAAGTAAATTAAGGTAGATGTCCACATTAGGGTCTTTACTGCTAGGCGTTATATTAATGTTTAAGTCACCAACCAGAATAATATTTTGACAAGATTTTAAATGGTATAGTGAGTGATCGAGACTATTTACAAATGCTTCAATTTTCTTGTAAGACGGAGATCTATATAAGGCGACAATGGCGATACTATCTGAAACTTTGAGAACTATACTGTTGGCCTCAACGATATCAACAACTAGAACTGTGCATTTTAATTCTTCCTTAGTATAGACAACGACACCATCATTTTGATTCGTGAAAGTTGATTTATATATATTATAGCCTTCAATGGCAGGAATGAAAGGAGACTTGCTCAGCCAACATTCAGTTAGAACTATAATTTCGGGTCTATAGCTTATTCTATGCATTAACAAAAGTAATTCATTAAAATTGCAATTTATACTGCGAATATTTACATGGAGAATTTTAAAGAGCTTATTTATATTTTTAACATATACTTCTGTGTCCTCTGGTAAGCAGACATAGGATTGAGCTAAGGGCAATTGGTCAATATCATTTAAAAGTTCATTGCCGTTATCCATAATCTGTATTATAAAAAAGCAGTTGTTCAATTTTAATGAGTTGACTATTTATACGAGTATATATAATTTTATTTATCGTAGTAACCGAAACCATTTTATATAAAAGTGTATTGATGTGAGTTAGTTGAAAAGTAAATTGTGTACGTGTATAAAAGGTGAGTATAATGTATTGAGGTGAGTTTTTACAATTATTTAGCGGGTGCAACATAATTTTATATAAAGAAAAACTTAATTTCGCAATAAAATTTACAATAAGACTATATAAAAAAGTAGTTTTAGAATGAGATATGACCACAATACCTAGTCAAATATTTTCAGTTTTAAGTTTAGACAATTCAGCTTCATTTTTAACCAGTATAAGCTGGTCACCTTCCCTTTTTCTAAGAAAGATTTTTCCATTGGATGTCCAACAGAATGTATAGTTATTGCTTTTCGCGAAATCTCGAGTTAGAAAGAAAAGCCGTTTCATCTTTGGTGTTAAATTTTCCGAGATGAATATTTGCTGAGAAGGACCGTCGAGTCTAATTTTTTCTGTTGTCAACTTATTATTTTCTCTATTTGTCCTTCTATACATTTTAATAATTTTTTCCTTTGTCAAAACGCTATTGAAATTCACTAGGATTGTTTTTTTGGAAGGGTCACGGGTTTTTATACGAAAAATGTCCCTTACTTCATGGGCTGCTATGGGAACATTCAGGAATCTCCCAGTAGAGATAACAGTATTTAATAAACATTCCTTTGTTTCTGATTTAGTGATAGGAATGTTTTTGATTTCTATACATGTCGATCTTGAGAGTCCCTCGAAATCATCCAATCTTTGTTCCAGAGTTTGAATGTACATCAAATTACTCTGCCTTTCACTCTCCAACTTGTTAATTGAAGTGATAACCGTCTCATATTTTTGTGATAAGAAGTCAAGTGACGCATAGATCTCAATATTTTGTCTTTTTATTTCGTTAATTGTGTCATAAATTTTTTCAATTTTACCATTCTGTTCCTCTTTAAATGTATTTAGCATATCTCTAATCTCGTCCATGAAGGTCAGTAATTCGTTTTCTCCATGTTTACGTTTGTTCCTATGGACGGTGCTTTGGGACGACGTCATTGAGTCTGTGTCAGTTTCATCTACAATGTTAAGATTCGGTTCCGATATGCATTGTTGCAGAGGAGTTTGTTCCTTATGAGTTATTAATTTATTCTGTCCTTTCACTTTTGACATGGTAAATCACGGAAAGGTAAGAAAAACAGAAAAATATAAATTTGTTGTGTTGAGTTCAGCGAGGTTTTGAACCATCGACCTCCGCAAACTTTCGACTTAATCCAGTCGTTGTGCCGACGACACTGCCAGGACTATTAACTTAGAGATCGAAAATGTGCTATTGGTTATAGGAGCTGGGGGTTATAATACTGAGGTCCAAAGGTCAGTATGTTGTATATCACAGTCCCTTTGTTCACAGTTCACTTATAAAGCACTTCAACCGTCACTGTTTAAAACTATTTTAACGTTTATCTTTTTTATATTGAATATTATTACAACACTGTTAGTCAAATTGTTTGTAATTTTCTTTACGATTGTACTGGTGTAAATTTTATGCAGAATTATTAACTTTTATTCACAGTTTTTGATTTTTATATACGGAGCCACTGTTAATACGTGTGTACTCGACGAGCGCCGGCGGGGGGGGGGACTTAGTCTGAATTTAGATTACGGATAGAAATTAAATTTGAAGTTATTCAGTTTGTTATTAAGGGCACGAAGATAAATTGTTTCGTAGAAATTTCGTAACAAAGGTAACCCAATTCGGCCAGGGAGGATTTGAGGAGCATCAGATACAGTTATGTGTTTTAATTTTGTTAATATTCCAATTGTATTATAAATGGAAATGTTTATTTTCTTTGTAGGTATTGAATAATTTTATTATTGTTTCTCTGAAAATTATAATTATTATTTCAATATTATAATAATGTTTGTTTACGTCATTTTATTAGGAATATGACATTTTCATTTTCGATTATGATAGTAATTTAAGTTTTTTTTTAAACTTTGGTAGATATTATATTAAAATAAATACATAATTTCATAAGTAGGTAGGTGACTACCTATTTCATTTTAGATAAAAAACATATTCTAATTTAAATTTTATCGAATTTCATGTTATCGATAGCAACGCGCACATCACTATAGGTATATCCGAATTTAGTGGTCACAATTTTTATGACGCGCACAATCATTGTATGATAATAGTGTTGTCCATTTTCGAAAATATGGCGATCTACGTCATGTAAAGACAAATTAGGAATATTGTATTGGAATTTAGGTCTTATTACCTTGTAATAGGAGTGTCATAGAGGTTTTTATATGCAGCCGCTGATTTTTATCACACAAATGCGGTTTGTATTCTTAATGTCATTACGTAAATGTTAGGAAATTGGATGCCTAGTTAGTAGTTGGTATTGGACAAAAATGTGACCAAACTTGATTTTTAGTAGTAAGATGATACGAGTAATTCCGAATTCTATACATTTATAGGTTAATCATTGTATAAGAGAAACGGTAAAGTAACAGCTAGAGTAAAGAGGGTTCTATGTCCGATTGTCGCATTACGTTCCATTATCATATAATTATTTATTAGTAGGTACCTGAGTGTAAGAACCTCGGTCGGCGTTTTGTGATGCCATCTTGCTACAGACCAGTAGTTACCTAAACATAAAAACAAAATGCTAATCCTAAATACAAAATATGATCAAATCTGCTTAGCGAAAGCGTTTTTAAAATAGAGAAAATAAATAAGTATACATATTGTATAGACGAATTTCCCGGACTTTTTAACTGCTTATTAGTCTAGTCTAGGTTTTGATAGGTTTACTGATTTCCAAATGGAGTAACTGTCGTCTGACCTCCGCAACCTAAAGTGCAAGTTGATTATAATTGTATACAGGGTCAATACATGTTGTGTGCTTTAATTGAAACGGCTTAAACAAAATACGATATCAAGGCCATGCACAAAAAATCATCTAAATTAGTTAAAGGAGTAGCAGTTTAGTCTCTAGACAGTTTTTAAATTTTAGCTCAGACCTCACATGATATATATGTCGCAGTCATCTGGTTAAATCAGCTACTTAATTGAATCACTAGCGCGTTCATTGAATGACGACATTTAATT
>DVWM01000560.1:0-10047 GCA_018235105.1 Junonia coenia | reverse complement strand
GATGGTGATGGTATAGAAAGAAATAAATAAACCAAGCAAGAAATATCCATATGGTACTAACTGTATATAAAAGATAAATAAAATCAAACATGAGCGTGTAATTACAGTGCAATAAAATGCTAATATTTTATTACTCGGCCAAAATCTTTTCTCCTATTAAAGAGAAGGATGGATCTGAAACCTTAATGTACCACGCTGCTCAACTGCAGATTTTAAAATGTTATATTTATACATATAATAAATGCGTAAGTGACTGTTTGTATGTTACATTTTTAACCCGAAAAACACTTAAACAATTTGAGGAGTTTTGGTATTTTTTGGTATCGGGATTTTTTCGTCACGCGGATAGACAAAAGATAGTGTAAATAAAAATGTCAATTCCACGATTGACACGACTCAATTGAGATTGTTAGATGGCTAGAAAACCCCCATACGCTGTTTAAACAGTTACGCAAATATTGAATCCGAACTTTAATGGGGAACCCCAAACATACAGAACACTTTACCCATCCCCCCATCGGTGAAATGCTCTCAATAATGATTTTTATCCCATCAAAAAGACAAGTTGAACGACCGGAGCGTTCAAAAAAGGGCTAAAAACGTCTTCACAATGGCTGGCCCTTTTCATTCGTCCGCGAGGGTTCGTGTTGTAATTGCACGAAATTAATAAGTGCGCACGCGACGCGTAAAAAAACACGGTTCTTTTGGTTATGCCCCTTTTGTCCTCGGACGGTTCTTTTCTCTTCAGGTGGGTTGGGTTATATCTATTTATATATGAGTCTGAGTGTATATGTTGTCTGAGTGTATATGGGACTGAAAAATTTTTGGACTGATTTGCACGTTTTGTATCTTAGTATTTTCAAGGATTTTTTTTTGTTGAAGTCACTAGTTTCTACAGGTATAAAATAATAAACAAAAATTCTTCTTGCTTCAAGTACATTTTATACCAATTCCCTATGTTACTACGAACTTTAGCGTTATCATGAAAAAAAAACTGGAAAATTTTACCTCATTAGCTTAAATTTTCGATATTAAAGACATAAAAGTAATGTTTTACTCAAAGTTTTAATAATTTTACAGTACTATAAACTTTAAAAGTTGGTGTGACATTACCGTATACCGTAAGTCCTAGTGACCTTGATGGCGTTATGTTACGGGTGGGGTAAATACCGGGAATAGGGAAAGGGGAGCAAAGATAGGGCTCGTAAGTTGACAAACATACTGTAGGGTGTCCTGCGATAGTGCACATCGGAAACGTTATTCTCAGAGTCATAACTTTACCAAGTCATAATATTATAGGTGAAATTTGTTAGGTGGGTATGTAGGGGGTGATTTGAGTAATTAATTAATCGAGTTTAAAAATTCTTACCGCTTTTTGAGAAAGACTACAGTCGTGGTACTAATAGAAATGAAGCGTTATAAAAATAGTGAGCGAAACACAAGGAGGAGCATAGTTTTTCATTGATTTGATTTCAGAGACTAAATCTTTTAATTGGTATATGATTTGATACCGAATACCCATCTATCGTTTTTGAAGTTAATGATATTAATATTTTTTGCGATTTATCAGTTAAATACAAACTTGTAATATTTTTTGCGATTTATCAGTTAAATACAAACTTGTAATAAATGTTTTACCCAATAGATTTCTATGAAAGCTATGTGACTTTATCAATAATTTATTTACAATTAAACTTTCGACGTTTCTCCTTGACAAATGAACTAAAAGTTGAAATTTGAACTCTTACAAAGTACAAGACTTGTCTTTCATTCTGTCAATCTTATTGAATGATCCGTTTCATTGTGAGAATGAAACTTCAATAGCTCTTGTGTCTAATTCCGGTGTGACACATTTAATGGACGATTTCTTATTACCCTTGGGATAAGGAAAGGTAAAGTGTGTGAATTTTGTTTTTTTTTTTACCCTTGGATTGGTATAGGTGTGGAAGAAGTATGTTAAGACATGGCATACATTGTGAGGTTACGTCTCAAGATGTACAAGCCTGATTTTAAAGGTTTCTTTTTAGTTGGATTGTTTATGTAAGTAAGATTACAGATCATTTAATTTGGATTTAAGTAGTAATTTTATTATAATTTTTTTAACATTAATCATACGAAATTAGGGATGCGAGCTAAATCGTTACTTAGACAACTGTCACTTCTTAACCGTAAGTAACGTTTTCATTTCTAAACAGCAGAATCAATATCGATTAGTTTTGGTTCGAGACAGTATTATAGTTTGCACGACAGTCGACTTTCACGTGGAACCGCGTACAAAAGCTAGTTTAAAACACATACCAATAAAAATTGTAAAACATGGCATCTTGTAATTATTATATCTTACACTCATAAATTCCTCCATATATCTCGAACCATAAATAAAGTCCCACTTAACAAAGAAAATTAAAAAAAAATCGTCCTCCCATAACCCTCCAAATGGTCATCGACACTGTAAATAGAATTCCACCGGGGGTAGATAAGGACCCCTCACCCCACACCTGCGCAAATCTACATAACGAGACTCTGTCCGCTGGCGTCAAGTGCGCAAGAGTCGATATTCGGTTTAAATGTTTTGTAGGTATTGTATGGAATTGTTGTTTTTAACTTGGCTTAAGAATATAAGGTTAGTAATTGAACAAATAATTGTTTCAAATATGTTTTTGAGAGTAAGAAGTCATTCCATACATGTTTCTTGTAAGCTTAAATAGCCTATTGAACTGAACACAATAATTTTAACACTATATTTCCATTTGGCTTCCTAGCATTTAGGGGAAGATTAAATCTACACAGAAAACTAGTAAGACTATTTTACAATTTATACAATTAGATTATAAGAAAACAAAAAACAAATCAATACTGATATAGTAGGTAACTAATTAGTGGTCACTAGTTCCTATTAAATGTATCGAAAATAAAACGTAACAACTCGAAAACAAGAAAAAAACATTTTCGTCCGTCGAACTCACCGCAAATACGAGGAAGAGCCGGCTCACCTGCGTAAATCACATGCAGGTAATAATACCGACGCACGCGCCGCGACAGATGTTCGCTGCGTTCGGGCGCGGTCGGCCGCCTTCGGGTACCTTCGGCCACGTTCGGTACGATACGGCGCGTTCGAGTGAAATGTCATTTCGTGAGTTATCACCGTTTTACTTTTTACCGTTTTTTGTTTTTTGTTTTTTGTCCGACTTGACCTAAAAACAGGGTGGTTTGTATTTTATTTCAGGCCATTTTCTTGCGGAATTGACAAAATGAAATAAAAGTCCTGAAAGAGTTCGTTTACATAAGATAATCATACCTATGCGGCCAAAAAATATCAGCTCGTTTGCCGGTTATTTTTGTACAAACAGGTATAAATTTAAAAATGTTTAAAGAAAACGACAATATAATGAATACGACATGAGCTGTGGCGTAACTACAGGGTGGCAATTCGGCAAAATGCCACGGGCCCCCGGCCGGAAGGGGCCCCTGGTCTCAAACCAGGAAAATCTCAACTCCCAAACATTTATTAAAAGTCATAAAATATGAGTATTATAAAAATTTAATGGTTATATTGATTGGTTTACTTTTTAATATTGGGAGAAGGCCCTCCCCTTCATCATCCGAAAATTTTTGCCACGAGCCTCAAACGGTGTAGTTACGCCACTGGTAGGGTTCATTAATAACAGTAACAGAGTTATTTCATCAGAATATCTGCCAGTAACATTGACTCGCTTTAGCATGTGAAGTTAAATTTCTTGGTAAAGATTCGGCTTCAACAGTTAACGTCCTGAATACATTTGAATCGGCAAGGATATTTTGAATTAAACACGAATCACAATTGCAAGGTTTTTTGGCAAAATAAATGGCATATTGAGCTTTCTTAGTTATTATAATGTAGCAAAAACGAAATCATATGCAATTTTGCAATTATTATGTCTTTATTTTTTAAGTTTTTGTAACTAGACTTTTTAGATATGTCGCAGTCATCTTGTTGAAGCCGCTATTCAATTGAATGACGAAACGACAACTTATCAAGTTGCTTAACGTAACGTTCAACATCTTGACTAAACGTCATTTAGCGTAGTCGTTGAATGGGATATAGCTGACTTTATTATAGCATGTATTTAAGCGGGAAGTTTTAATTTTATTTTTGGTCAGTAAAAACACAGATATATAATCTCACTTTTAGTAGAGAATTGTGCTGTTATTTACACTACTTGCACTTTATTTTCGTTTATATCATCACTATAGTTATAGCTGTAAACACGCCCACTTTGAAGTTACAAAGATCATTCAACTAGCGAAATGTGTGCCAAATATTGTGATAACCATAATAATTTATAAATGCGTTTCTTTTATTAATAAGTCCACAAAACAAGCCCAATTTATTAATAACAACAACTCTTTTGAATATCAAATTTAATTATTCATAATGAAAATAAAGCTTTGATGAAGATCGTAAAGTGCACGTGCACCGGGAATAAATTATCCAGTTAGTAATAAAGCCGAAAATAACTGCAGTAACCCAATCCAATGATCAGTCACAATTTGCCACGCGCGACTTCTTGGCTAATGTCTCGACCCTGAACGTGGTGCTAAATATAGAAGGCAGCCCTTCTTGTGTGTAATAGACAATAACATTTGTCGCTGCCGCTGGAGTCCACTGCACTGATAGATCGTTGACTCCGCCCTGCCCTCAACTTTTGATATTTATAGGGATTTGAAGATTGTAAAGTCAGACGCGACATATGTATACATACTAGGTATATATGTATGTATAATTTACGTTTACAAATCATAAGACACACATGAGTAATTAAATGAATGAATGATTCAAGATTACAATCTATTGAATGAGTATGAATAAGTTTTGTTGTGTTCATAGTAGGTTATGAGCGTGTTTGACCGAAGTAAGAACTTACTAAACTTAGTAAGCCCGTAAGCATGAAAAAAATTAAAATCTTACGGGTTGACTATAACGCTTTTCCGCCAGGACCACGCCAGGACAGACTTACTGTCATTTTCTGTCAAGGTTTTGTTTATATCAACGATAAGCAGTGGCGTTTTATATCAATTCATGCAAACTGCGTTAGCACCTAAGTATTTTGTGTCACGGCATTTTGTATGTATAGTGAGTGACTTACTTAGTAAGCACTTACTTCGGCTAAATACGTCCCATGTAAAAAAATAACATTTATGAAGTTCAGGTGTTTAATGGCTCTTCTTCTTCATTGCCTTTTGCTCTGGAGACACATAGTCCAGCTGTTCTTCAGGGTCATGTGGCCAGAATGTGGGTCTATTTACAGGATCCAACGCCTCTTTTGGGTACATATCGTAAAACATCTCCATTGTCATATCTTCAAATTTTGGCAACGCTTTAATCCTGTCCAATTCCTTTTGAGCCCTGAAATATTTTGATTTTGTCATTTCTTTCTTTTTGTCCTTAATTGAATCTAATTATGATACACGAATCTAAACTTACATGTCTATGTCCTTCTGTCTCTCTGCACAAAATTCTTTTATTTTCGGTTCCAAGCTCTTCCACTGCTCATCGACTTTAGCAGACAAAGTATCTTTTGGGTAAGGAACTTGAAATTCAGTATACGCCGTTTTAAATTTTTCAACAAGTCCTTCGACTGGTACTATTTTCTGATATTCTTCCCAATTAATTTTCGGCGGCTCTGGAGGGTGTGCTTGTACTCTAGAGGAAAAAATGATACTTTAAAAGTTATTCAAAAAATCTTCTTTAATATAAAATGTGTCTAATTATTTGATAAAAATCATTTGCTGCATTCCAAGCCTGAAGGAGTTTGTTCACTTTTATAATTAGGTATTTTTTTATAATAAGCGGAAGTCATGTGGACCACATAATTTTTAATATAATTAGAACACAGGAAATCATATTATGAAACTTTACCGTCGCAAATACATTTCCGCTTTCGCTTTAAATGCTAAGAATTTCGTTTTCTGTTCTGGTGGAACTCGTTTTTCAAATTCTGTCCAGTTTATTGCACTCTTCGTAAATCTTTTTGCCATTATTAAAACTTTTATTAGCTACTTCTTTAAGATAAAATGGCTTATTTTTTCCAATCTGTTTTGACAGCTATTTACTATTGTCAAGTTGTTCTATAATCTTTGAAATATATTTTTTATGGTTTGATAACAATACTCTTTGGTTTTTATCGAAAGTAACACGTTGTAAGTATTATAAAATGTAACAACAATGCAAAAACCAATTTCTTATTATTTCGTAATTAAGATCATATATTAATACCTATATACCTACCTACTTGTCATACACTAGATCCAGTTATTCAGATCAGATCAGATCCAGTTTATTTAAATTCAAACTCTAATTTCAATTACAGCTAATGGCTTTTGAGAAGTGGCAAGCACTGAATAATTCCGTCTATTTTTCAAGAATCTCGTTCGAAATTTCTTTCACCCATCAAATCGTGTAGAATAAACCGATTACCTGCTATGCACACGATTAGGCTGACATGCGAAATCGCGTGTGTAGTTTAATGGGGCAATGTTCCATAGGTCGGGAACCTTATGCTCACAAATTACCATATGTGTTAACGCACTCATCTTCGAAGTAGCCATTTCGAGGAACAATTTCAAAATCTTGGGCCCTGAGGCTGATAAATAAGTGAGGTTTAAGAAGACTTCTGCAGAAATGATTTTCATAATATGATTCAATGTATGTCTGATATGGTTTTTGATTAGATTATTGGATATGTTTTATTTTGACGTCGTTCGAGACAACGGACGGTTATATAAAATTGATTTATCATATAAAATGTCTTATATCAAAGATTGGACATATTAAGTGGCGTGATTCCATTCTATTAATGGATACATTTTTTTTCTTGTATCCCTTTGTTCAATTGAACACCTACGTAGAATCTTCGAGAGGGTAAATTGTAACAAGCTATAATTAAGCATCCCTTAGTTCACTGAACAAATCGTCACGCCGATTCAATTACAGGGCAATAATGATCCCTGTGTCAAACTGAGGACCATTTCCTGCGGATATTGGCCGAAGCGACACGCCTAAGCGCCGAATTCTACTGACGACACATTTACACTATCTTCTGGCTATTTCTTGATCTTTTCACCTCATAAACTTTAACGTAATATAGCTCTTATCGTTTAACAAATAAGGACTACCAATTATTGTTCTATAAATTTCGGTACTTATCTTGCCAGGCGATATTGAACCTTACTGTGTTGGGTATAAGGTCATTTCCCTGTTGGTGGGGAAAGGGTTCAGTAACACGTGCTTTCGGGAACCGTTTCCGCCGGATCGACTCGTTATGTTAGAAAGTGTTAACTAATTTCGATCGCTTTGATGGGATATTAATGGATTCAATGAATGGAGTGTAT
This sequence comes from Junonia coenia, assembly GCA_018235105.1. NCBI lineage: Eukaryota > Metazoa > Arthropoda > Insecta > Lepidoptera > Nymphalidae > Junonia > Junonia coenia. The sequence goes on along the minus strand of DVWM01000560.1, from coordinate 2,676 downwards.
GGATTTATGAATGTGGTTCATAGGAAGCGTTAGAAAATATTACTGAACTGTAATATTTATTTACGAGTGTTTGGAGAATTCGGGCTAGATTGGGGCCGTTTTTTCGAATTATGACTTATTATTTTTTTACCTACTAATTCTTCTATTTCTTCTTGTACTCGTAGTATAAGAAGAAATAGAAGAATTAGTACAACGAATTTTAAACAAGAAATAAGATAAGAAGAAGAAAAATCGCTTGTCTCTAATAGAGACTCTCTATAAACAAGTGAACAAGACTAATCATGTCAATCTTGTTTTACCTCTCCTTCATATTTAAACGTTTATTTTTTTACAAAAATATTAGTTATAACATTTCTAAGTACCCATAAAAGCTTATTTTAAGAGTCAATGATTATAATACCCTGTTTCGTTTCTAGAGTTATTGTTTTGTACAATAACTATGAGCGAGAAAGTTAACAGGTACCTTTTCTCTACAAAGAAATCTAAGTAGCACAGTAAGATATCCATAAAACAATAACTTAAATCATCGAGAGATATATAAAAACAGGTTAAAGCAGCCTACTCAGGTATGCTCGACACGAACCTTCCATTACGCTATCTCTTTCCTTTTACGTAAGTGTAAGTAAGATGGACATATCGATGTCAATCGTCAGAAATCACGCAGGCCATGCTTGTGGTCAGAAGCCCTATTGTTTCGAGCCCCATAAGAAGTGCTCATAAAATTATACAAGCTACAAAGTGGTTAGCTGCTACGTGGTTTCTACAGTGAAACTGATATAAGCTACAGATATTTTTTTTTTGTAAATTAAATAAAGAGTTTTTATTTGTCGATAATTTCTCGGGTATATAATTTTTAAATTTTGTTTTTGTTTATTATTTAGACAGATTACTTACAGTATTCTAAAATATTGATATTTTACCAATTTCCCCAAAAATAAAAATAAAAACTATTTTATCTCCCAATTGTTTCCAACCATACAAAATCTTTCACACATAAAATCATCAATCACACTTAATAAAATACCAATTATGCATTTGTTCCAGTCCCAGCATGAAGCTGGAGTGGGCGGAAAGCGAATCTGACTATGGGCTAGAGGAGGCTGCGTTCTACGAGGCCCCCGCCGCCACACCGCCTCCACCACGCAAGCATGTCTCCTTCAGCTTGCGACTTGATTTGGTAAGTTTATGTTTGTAGTAGAGGTATTTTTAATTAGGGTAAAGGCTATTCTGTAGTATTTCGAAAAATGGTGAATTTCGAGGTATTAATAAACCTGCGTAATCAATAAATTAATGTTTTCTTTCTAGAATAAAATAATATTATGAATCCATAGATTTTGCCTTTTTTGCACACCTCGAAATTAGGTACCATTTTTGAAATACAGAATTAGGTTCCTTTATTTACACGTAGGGAAAACCTCATAAACACTCAACTTCTGGTACACACTAAAACCCCTGCGATGGCATGCGCCTCCGCTGATCCTACTGTTGTAATAGGTACACAATCTCAGATTTTCAGGGGTTACAAGAGGTAGTCTAATGGAACTAGTATTTAATGGACAGAAGAATATATGGAGTATTGCAGTTATTGTAAATTCTAAATTTTAAAGCAACTCTATGTACCTATAGTCCGTGCGGACTTTGTGCGAAGCCGGAGCCGATTGATCATATCTAACAAAAAAAATATACACAAATCCTTCCTCTTATAATTATACTTATGTGTACATCCGTAATCCATTACACGTTAATCGCGTAAGACGGTTTATCATTGATCAAAACTATTAACTATTGATTATAACATTAAGGTGGTTACTAGTAATTACTAGTAGTAATTATAAAACGAGATCTTATGAACGAGATATTATTAAATAAGATTAGTAAAAAAAAAAATCATTCCGTCATTAATACAAGAGGGGAAAAAATTGTTAATAAATATTAAAGTTTAAATTCAGATTTCAGTGTGAAATTAATGTAGCTTCCAAGCTTTAGACGTAGACGTCATCACTCCGCGTGCTAAGAATAATATTATAGTGGAAAATTCGTTTGTTTATATCAAAATAACGCTAAAATAAATATAAAATTAATGGAAAACTCTTACATTATAGTTTAAAAATAAACACAAGCTCAAGAGTGTATTTATATTTTATAAACTTTAAAGTATCTCATATACTAGCGGACTCAGTAGGCGTTGTCTAGTCTAGGGACCTATTTCATACAATACGCCCAAAATTTCAACTATAAGTCTCCACGCACACATTCGGTTTCAATTTTTTCAACAGCGAAATCACTTTTTCAGTTGTTTTTCCGCACGGAAGCGTTCCGAACTGAACCGAACCGAACCCAAACTGAACGTGAGTGTAATAAAGCCTAAATTGGTCCAGTTGTTTAGAAAGAGTTAACTAGATGACAAACATCCGTATTAATAATTTTATGTATGATAAAAACAAAATTAAAAATTTTGGAAAAACCCACGACGTATGTCCCTTTAAAAATAATCGAAAAAGCAGTAAATAAACTAAAAAACCCCCGACATACGAAAGGAAAAGACACAAGATAAACTTTCTAAAGTCTTTTAAATAGCAATCATATGTCGCGAGGTCTTTCTTATAAACTTTAAATCCGAAAATTGTCCGTCGGGGCTGCCAGGCCTTGGTATTTGTATAATTTAATTATTATTAT
>DVWM01000559.1:0-10048 GCA_018235105.1 Junonia coenia | reverse complement strand
TGGATATACATGTGTCAGAATTTCTTCCGGCACATGCAGGTTCCCTCACGATGTTTTCCTTCACCGCCGAGCTCGAGTTGAATTCAAACACAAATTTAGCACTAGAAAATCCAGCGGCGCTGGCCAGGGTTTGAACCTGCGACCTTTGGTATAGATCCACGTATTCGCACTACTATGCCATCTCGGTACACGAAAATGTACTACCCATTAATGTTGAAATTGTAATGTCACGTAAATACGGATCGTGGCACCATTATTAATAAATAACACCGATAACTATAGAAAGTATAAAGTAATATTGATATCTAAGATTGATCTTGATGTTTCTTTTTATAAGAGGAGCATTTTATTTCTTTATCATCAATCGATATTTTAACGGTACATAAAATTTATTTTCTTAATAAATATTGAGAAGCATATCAAATTTTAAAATGGTATCGAGGGACAAAAACATATTAAACCGTTGGAAGAGGTTAAAAAAGGCAAAGATGAATAAAATAAGGCTTAAGCAAAATTATATTCAATTTCAGGCTAAAAATGATGATAGTAATTTCCAAACTTCTAATTATCTTTTATGGACAAAATTGTCACATTGAAGTACATACCAGTACATTTATTGTTAATGTAATGTCTTCTCAGATATATTATCCAAACTGGCTTTTAATACAATACTTAAAAGAAGATCATGGGGATTATTTTGTAACAATGCAATTCAAGAAGATCTAGAGCAGCGGTCAGGCAAGTCATGAATTGACCTATTAAATCATAGGGGACCCATAGAACCCATAACAAAAAACTCAATAGACTATTTAAAAATAAATAAAGGGGAGGAAGCTGTAATCAAAGCACTTCCATGTTGCATGGATGGACAATCGATTATACGGTCCTGCGTACGTACATCAAAAGAACACGTGTGCTGGTATAAACTGAACTTAATTTTAAAGAAATACAGTCTGTATTGGAACTTGAAATGTGTAGGTAAAATCGGATTACTTAAACATTGCTTCATCATTAACTTTTTATAAGCGTGTAACTTTGTTGTTAGTCTGTAATACGTGATTAAAAGTTAGTCGGATCCATTAGAAAGATACATAAGAAAGTTTCTTCAATGTTCGTTTTGGTAAACAGTCGAGTCAAACTATTTTGTATTGAATAAGTTTAGGAAAACTTCGACAGTCGATTCGCATACATATTTCAGAATCACGTCATGATTTCTCATGTTTTATTAATGGAGTGTATTCATTGATATTTATGGTAGGAATTATTATTGCTTATCGTTTAATCTTTCAGTCACAGTGATTTATATTGTGAGCATACAGTTCGTAGATGTTAGGGTCAAGGTAGGAATTTATGTTTACAAATTTTCAGTTGCTAGGGATGATGTTAGTAAGAAATAAAACTTTGAACCGTAATTAAACGATTTTCATATGTTTCGTAAAGCCTGCCTTAAATTTTTATTTCAGTAAAAATCAATCAGTTTAAAAATCAATTTATCTACATAACTTTTCTTTTTCTTAATACAGGCTATATAATTCAAAGGTAAAATATTTATTTATTGTATACCTTAGTTTAAATGGAACTTTGCGTAGTCATATTTAGTATTCTATTAAAAAAAAGTTATACACGAATTTCAGCGATCTGTTAAATATCCTCACAGATACGAAAGGCGGAAAACTACTTCGCAGCAATTAGTACGTTTGGTACAAAAAATACTTTTAATTCTACCATTTGTTTCGGTATACGGTATTCGGTTTTCGGTTTTTTGCCTCGGCTTACATTGTAAACACGTTACTTCCTGAACACGACCATTCCTATGAAAATTTGGTCTAAATAAGAAGCAAAGGATACGTGAGACCCTTAACTTCTATCTGCTTGCCTTTTCAGACGATCATAAAATATTGTAATGAAGCATTGTATGCGGTCACCGACAAGGTTTGTCTTACCAGTATTATGTCATTGAGGGATTAAGAGCGGGTAATTAGAATTGCTACAACGCAGTGTCGGAACGTAATTGGAATGTTTATCAAGTTTGATGTGACATTATCTTTATAATTAACTTTATTGAGGATGCAGAGTTCTTTATAGTACCATCTGTTATAAGAAATCTACTTTGTTGTACTACATTTAGACTGAATTATACTTTTCCTGAGAGGTGAATCTTATGAATAGTATTTTCCATTTGATCAATAAGATCAATTTGTCTAAACTTTTTCTTAGTGTGTATAAAATGGTGTTATTTTTCTTTTAGTTTGGGTCTCAGCCATGAACTTTTTAAATTTGTCAATGATGTAATGATATGAAACTAATTATGCTAAAGAGACGACGAGAATAGAACTTATGTGGCAGGCGTCCAACTGTTGTTTATTAAGTAATGTAAACACTAAATTGTTTATCGATAAGATAATTCGTATATATGAATGTTATATGAAATTTAAATCCAACCTTTAAAAACCTACAAAATTAAGGCATGTAATTATATTCTAACTGGCCAATGTGTGCGCGTACGTGCATCACGCTAAATATATTTCACGAAAGCGGATTGCAGTTTTCTTTACTTATTTCGGCATCTATAAATTAAGTTTCTTATAAACATACAGTTTTTACGTAGACGAAATTGTAAGCAAAAACTATTTACATTGAAATCGTTTTACGTACAAAAATATATGCCCCACATTACATTAAAAATACTAACGAGGATTTAAGAATAATAGAACATATTTTATTTTTTACATAAGAGTTAGTAACAGTTATTGTTTTGATAACAAAGGCAGATATAATACTACTACATATTAATTAGTGCTTTTATTATTCTTTTTTTATTTTAATTTTAAAAGCAAGCAAGCTAATGCAAGTGATTTAAACAGAGAACGATTTCGCAAGGTTTCTACTTAGAATGCGTGTGACGATTTTAACGTATTAAGTGTCAAGTAGGGTGTACAGCTAATTAAATTAATGTTCTGTTGGAACAATGAGCGTTTGTTTCGCAATGAGAACTGATTATTATAAAACATTCTTAATTTATATCAAGTTACGTAATATTGTGTCGTTACCTCGATTGTCAACTGAAAAGAGGACTGGTCCTTTTTTCGCCCAGAGAATCTGAATTGCGATTCAAGGAGATGATTTTGCTCCCAACCTTTTTTGCAATTTGCGCAGACATGAATTGTAAGTCATTATCCTGTATTATAAGGATTGTCAAGCCTTTATTTAATACTTGTAAGCATGTACGGGTCAATTGTTGCATCTGATTGCTCACTATTTCAAAGATAACTGAATGAGCTATAAATTGGTATACAGACCTACCTACCTATGTAACTTTGTTATCAAATCAAAGGTTTAATATGATTATGTCATGAACGATACGATACTTTTAATTAGTCCGGACGAGGGACTTTTAAAATGGTCATAGCCAGTCTTCAATTTACGTTTGGGCTAGTTGGATTTGTTTGGACAGATTAGAACTCATAAAAGCTTTTTTGGGTTAGTGGATACAGTAACTAGGTGGTGAGCTAAAGGTCGTGGGTTTTATTACTATTCATGAAAAATAAGCAATGTGTACTCTTTGCTATAACATACAATGTCAAAGAAGAAAAGAAAAACATGGATTCAAAGTCGTTTAGCGAAGCTATGAAGCGAGCTATGTTCGGAGTCTCTCTCAAGGATAAAATCAGAAATGAGTTTATCAGAGTATAACAAAAAACCGATATAGCTTGCAGAATCAGCAAGCTGAAGTGGCAGATGGCCGGCCACGTCTGCTTTTGGGGGACCAATGGCTGTTGGAGCAGACGAGTCCTAGAGTCGAGACCGTGTCTTGACAAACATAGTGTAGGACGATCTTTGGTCCGCTGGATTGACGACATACGTGAGGTTGCCGGAGTGGCCTGGAGGAGGGGTGCGGAAGAACGGGATGTTTGGCGCGAACTTGGGGAGGCCTATCTCTCCCAGCAGTGGATTGCGATTGGCATACGGCGATGAAAAATATTCGTAATGGGTTCTTATATGAATTTTGTATAGAAATCTTGTTGCGAGCTTGTTCTTACACTTTTTGTTGTGGTATACTTTTGACTGTCAGGTCGTTTTTGTGAAGTCAAGTTTAGAGTAAAATATTTAATTAGCCAGAAAATATTAAAAAGTTGAAATCATAATATATTATAGTTGTTATTTTTTAAACTTTTTCCAAATTTTAATCGATGACTTCTGATGACTTTAACTACTTTGGTTGTCATTAGGTCTAAAGGTATCGACATCGTAAACGTTTTTGTTAGGGAGATTTCATTTATATGCAAATGGTTGTCCTTTTTAGAGCTTGACCTCCATTATTTGAAGTGGGTGAGTACAGTATTACGTAGTGTTGTGCTTGCAATAGAGTTCAGCGACCTGTTACGGTCACTATTCAATCCAGATCGAGCATGCGCGTCGCTTTCATCCTTCGAGACAGCTATTATGCGACTTTATGTGACTTATAATAGTCGGACATTCAACCTTCATGTGCATACATTTTATGAGATGCTAGGGCTGGCACAACCGCAGTTGGCGGTCGCTGATTTAGGACTGAAGGTAATTTTGATGGGTGTTTTCAAACTTAGGGCCGGGTCAGTGGGTCGCGCAGCTTCCCAAAGCTTCTGGGAGAGACGCGCCTCTATCGACCGCGTGCCGCCAGATTAGGGCTGTCAGTATTTGTGTATTGTTATAAATTTCCTGTATTGATTATAAATAACAATAGCATTTTAATATCAAAATTATATCGATATCAAAATGTTATTTCAGCACATAGTTGGAATTAATAACGGGAAAATGAATGCAAAATTTTAAAAACGCATTTGTGCAGCATTGCACTTTTCGGTTTTGTCTCAATGCGCTCCTCTCAAAAACCTTTAGCAGGCACTCGATGCATTGTTTGAGCGACCCTCCCAATAACCACCCTAACGTCGGACTACAAATCCCTCGCGCCATTAGTACAATTTACAATATAGGGGCGTCGGTGTCGGCCCTGAGTCGGGAGTTCTTACGCGCAGCATCCATTTCTGCGCAACTCTCGGCGCACTCGAGCCGCGGGTACAGACCAAAGCCGCACCTTCAAACTTCCGGAGTCGTTTTGCTGTGGAAAACCTCCGTAAACCCTTCTTGACCCGTTCCTTTCCCTTAGCCCAGTACCCCGTGATATGGCCAACATATTGTGAAGTGTTCTTCGTATAAGTGAGTGCGATGGGGAAGGATAAGCACCAGCCCATGGAGGCTGAGGTGAAGGTGGCTACGGTGGAGTTAGAGTCGGTAGACAACATGGCTACGCTGCCTGTCGGCCAGCACCGGCAGCAGGGCAGCGACATAGCAATTGCTGAAAAACATAACACGGCTAACAAAGAAATGGAACTCAAGTGCGTTCAGCCGAAGCCATCGAAGAAGTATGTCATAAATATACGATATAGATATATTTTTATTCTTATTTTTTTTATTAAATATTTAAATTAATATTAAAAATTAGTTTTTCTTTTATTTTGTATAATGTTATCGTAGTAGTGAACTGAAGTTATCATACTCATCATATTAACAATGAAATATTTTTTAAAATTTAATTTCCAAGACGTAAAAATATTTTTGTTGCATTTTCAAAAGTTCAGATCTTTTCTTCATTTCACGCTCTACCTTTTCACCTTCTTTTGTCCATGACCCAGAATACAGCACGGCGGTTAATGAATACGGGTAGATGATTACTTAACCTGGATTCTATAAATTATGCAGCGGCTAAAGCTTACTTTAATATTATGTAAATAAAATTTAAGCTCTTTGTTTTTAAGCTCTTCCTTTTTTTCTGTGAATAGATGTTATATGTTTTTTTTTCTTAAATAGAAATTTTGTATAGCTGATTATGTTAAATACATGTTAATATTTTATGTAGTGTGAGTATTTAGCAATTTATAGATTACTTTTTAAATTTAATAAATTATGGTAATTCGTCTATTTGCGGCGTAAGTTAAATCTAGTTTTATTCTAAAATTGTATTTTAATTGCAATGTCACTAAGCGTATAATACTATTTTGTCGATGGTTAAGAAGTATTGTAAGTTATTTATTAATAATAATATTTTAAGTTATAGGTTGATTTAAAACGTACTTAATTAAAAAGTACTCTTTAAAAAGTATTCTACGTAAGTTTGATAATAATTAAAAGCTTTATCAAACGCGTATTACTGTATTATTCAAAACAGTTTCGCGCTTATTTCCTTAATTACAAATTTATGTCAATTCCGGTCATATAATCTGAGATTAAAAAACCATTCCATATTTTTTTTCACATTGAAAACTTTTCTTTCACAGAACTTCGCTGTTCATTATCTCGAGTTTCATCTATGCGAAGCTACTGGTAGTTGTGTGTATTGCTTACGTCATCAGCGATGTAATCACTCACAATCTACCTCTCTACTACTACGAGGGATTTTTCACCTATCTGTATGGCATGAGCATATTGTTTTTGCTGTACGTCTTCTGCTTCTTGCTTCAAGGTATGTTTATTTAAACACGTCCATCATTTATCATCTTCATCCAGCCTTAATCTAGGGTTCTAAAATAGTTCCATTATTTTTTACATCCTAGAGAGTGCCTGCTGCAACGGTAGTCCTCCGAAGCCAAAACCCCCGCCTAAAGAAAAGAAGCAGAAGAAGGAAAAAGAAAAGAAGACCAAAGATAAGGAAGGAAAAGATGGAAAAGAGGGAAAGGATGGCAAGAAAGATGGCAAGAAGGACGGAAAGAACAAAGACAAAGATAAGAAGGAAGATAATGGAAAGGACAAGGCGGCCAAAGAGAGCAAGAAGCAAAGCCAGTTCCAGGTGCGTGTCTTGATATAGATCACTCATCGAACATCATCAGCACATCCAATAAAATGTTTATAACACAGTTATCATACCACATTATCACTCCATTGTGTTGTTCTGTGTTAGTTAACATTATTTGTTCACTATTAATTTTTTAATTATATGATTTTTAAGTTTTGTGACCTATAGAGCACTCTTTCGCAAATTTATTTGTAAGCTTTTCACTCAACCTCGATTTTGTAAATGCTTCGTTAGGACGTATCTGGCGCATGAATCCCCTTTTTGTTTATGCCGCCTACTTTTTTGTTTTTTCCATATCATTTGGGCAGGAGGTGTATCCCCGTAAGATGCGTGATAAAGTACGACAACAACAATTGCAAATACAAATGGCGCAATTATATGCCTCAGAACAGGTGAGGTATACCTAGAAGATCCTGCTTTATCATATGCGTATATTTGTCATATTATCACGGAAAGCTTTGGATGTGCTGTTGTTATTTCGTGTGTGATTGCGAAAGTGTTCAATGCTTATTTAATCGGCTATTACACCTTTTTTGCTTTATCAATTAGTAGATTATTTACATTCTTTAAATCGAGTTATGTTTAATAAGTTGAATGAATTGTGAAATAATAACAATATTGATTTTCTATCTAAAACACTGATAAATAACTAATGAACCTGCAAATCATCATCTATCATCTGCAGAAGATTGTCTTTTAACTGCAAGTTTTATTAAGATGAAAAAAAATTTTATATATTTTTGTTGCCCGAATGATAATAATAATTCTATATTGATACTTTAATGTAATAGTGACTTATGTGAAATTCTGGGATAAGTACCAAATTATACAATTAATTAAAATATGATTTAAATTTTCCTACAGCAACAAGATGTGGTGGAGCTGGAAGCGGGTCCAGTGGCTCGACCCATACGTCGGCGCAAGACTTCTCAAAACGAACACAGTCATGGCAGCTTTTTCTTAAGAATCGGCGCTATTGGTAATTGATAACCGTTACAATAAAATATATAAAAAAAGATTTCACCAATATTTATTTGCAAATTACATTTAATCATATCATTCAATTTTAATCTTACAGCTTTTGGTCTCGGAACAATGATATATAATGGACTGGAGTTTGGCACCTTCTTTGAATTACCATTGGAGTCACCTTGCTATTTGATTTTGAAAGGCGTGAATCCAGTTTTACAAATGGTGTTTACTTTCATGCAAATGTATTTTATATTCATGAATTCAAGAGTAAGTATTGCTTTATTTGTGTGTTCAATGGTCCATATTTTAGAAATTGAAAATAACACATCTTTACTATTGTTTAGCTAAACATCCATCGGTTCAAAGTTATTGCCCGATTCGGTTTGATGCACGTCGTCGCTACTAATATCTGTGTATGGATTCGGACCTTGGTCTTAGAATCATTAAAAGAAATCACAGATTATCACGTAAAGAATCCTCAGGGTGTTCCCGGAGAAGGCGTACTTGGAAGTAAGATTTGATTTTACAGTATCATCTATTGTAAAAGGTTAAATGTAATAATATGACGTACTAACAAATCCTTTAATAATTATTTAAAGAAGTCATCCGGAAACATACCTTGAGGCATTCTGGAAAAGTATTTGGCGCTGTAACTACTGCTACTACAACGATAGCTTCAACTGCTACTACTATTGCAAAATCTGCTGGCGAACAAATTATAAATGCGATATCTACATCTACTGCTGCTCCTACAACCACGCCTACCACGAGTAAGTATTTGACTAAATTTAAAAAGTCTTTGTTAGATATTCCGAAATTTTCCCTAAACATAATTAACACCCTTCATGTTACTGCATGTATGTTATTAAAATAAGCCTTATAATAACTTTTCAGCGACTACTTCATCATATTATAACGTTGGTGGTGGTTCTAATCATAAATCCAAAATATTCGACTCTATAAAGACTACTTTAGGGTATGATGCTGGAATAGTTTATGATAGAGACTTCAAAGACTCATGGCCAAATGATAACCCATTTACCACTACTTCCACTGTACCACCAATAACTGTGGGGGCTGATAAAGTGACACAATCACAAACAGCCATGTTGGAAGTATTCCAATGGCTTTATTCCTCTACCATGAAACCTATCGTAAGCTCTATGTCTACCTTGCTGGTGTCAAGCACTTCAGGATCATTGTCACCAGATAGAGACGAATGGGGCAATAGTATCGAAACATATCGTGTCGATGAACCACCACATTCACCAGGTTTGTCGACGGAGTGTCGTCCTTCATCTTCGTTTTTGGTTCCCCGCCATAGAAATTATAATTTGCGTTTATTTTTTCTCGAGTAGGTCTAGGTGCACCTGTTTTTTGTATATTCAACTCTTCATTATACATATTATGTGTACGCATGTTAGTGTTTAGTTTGATTGCACAAGTTATGGTGAATTTTTTCTTTATAAAATTTAACTATTTACGACGTATAATCATTGCTGCGTTTATAAAACAACTAAAAAGTTTTGTTGCTAGTTTTATACGTTATAAATTGTTATATTTTGTTTATGTTGTTTGAAATGTATTTTTCTTAAAATTGAATGAAACATGTTTAATTTATGTTTATAGCCAACAACGCTACAGAAATTTTTGAATCATTCGACACTTTGAATCCTGCTGCTTTGATAGCCAACATCGATAATACGACAGTGTGTGGCCGAAACCCAATCATGGGGACTATTGTTTCGGATTCAGCTCCTTATCTATACCCTTTCATCATTGAATACTCATTGATTGGTGCTGCTGTAATTTATGTTATGTGGAAGCATATTGGACGATATCCCAGGTAATTACTACTCCTATGAATTACTATTTTTGTTTCATTAGAGCTTAGTACTAGACCGTAGATAAAATAGATTTCGCGACTAATAAAATAATTATGACTTCATAAATATAGTTTACGCATTTGCCAATATTTGATTTAATAGCCATCTGAATCATTGCACGATTAGTGTAGCACTAACACCAAAACCATCGCATACGTTAATGACGTGTGCGGACGTGTTTGGTTGCAGCGTGGCCAACGATGAAGATCTGGAAAGACGTCTGGAGGCTGTTCTGTCCCGCAGGGCAGCGGCGTTGGCGGCAGCTCAGCGTGGCAACCGGGTCGACTGCGCTGGTGCTTCGAAGGGACTCTTCTGTGGACTCCTACTCCTGGTTGCTTCTCTCATCTGTTTGATTCTCTTC
>DVWM01000558.1:0-10055 GCA_018235105.1 Junonia coenia | reverse complement strand
ATATAAAACACTTTGTTCCGGATTATACATATAAAAAGAATTTTATTTTTCGCAGGTCACGAATTATAGTATAGCAATAATAAAATTATAAGATTTTGAACATGCCCATAATAGAGCTTAAGATAGTCATTTTAAAATACACATCACTGTAGTGTATAAATAAGTATAATATAATAATTAAGTTTTACCAATAAAATTTTCTTCACTATTATTCTATTTTTATCGCTCTGTTTTTAAATGACGAGTTACGTGTAGGACGTGTACGTTGGAAGCTCTAATAGGCAAAATTCAAGGCAATTAAATAAAGCCAAGTGCACTTACACAGGCCATTTATTAACACCTTACAGAAAACCCGCTTTAACAGATACAAGGGCCATTAATTTAAATTCAAGAATTCATCACAAGTATTTTTACTTTACTGCACGATGCCATGAATGGTAATGCTTATATCGATACATGCCTCATGTGTAAGAGTATTTTTATTAATTTAAAATATCAAATTGGATTTATGAGACAATTTATGAACGCTAATAAAATATAGATACACCTCTACACGAATATGATATACTCTATTACTCATATACAAACCAAGAAATGTATTTTGTGACTATATTGAAGCTTTAACACGAGTAATACATTATGATGTATTCGTTTTTTATATAGCATATTTACAGTAATTTAAATAAATGGATGTCTAAGATAGATGAATAGAAAAAAAATTGAAACATAAAAAATATAGTTGTAATAGAATAATTATTACATACAGCTTTATAAAATAGCTCTTAAGTCACGACTTCACGCAATACAGAAAAAAATCATTTCTCGCGCGGGTTCTAAAACTTTTGCCATAAACACTCAATTTTTTTTTTTCAATTTTTTTTTTTAATATGACACAGTGGCAGGAAAAACAAAAGTTGGTGAGTGGTCGTGCAGGCTGCGTCATAGTGCGAGAGCGCACGAGATAAGTTCACTCTCATTTGTCACTCGCGTCGGGCGCCCGCGTCGTGTAAATTCCTTCCCGGGAGATAAACGCCTCTCCTATATTGTAGTGACGCCTGGATTAAAACACCACGATCGCTACGTCTTAGTACTCCCTTTTTAGCTTCAACGCGTATAGGTTTGCGGTGGAATATTTCAATTTCTTTATAAATATTATAAGTTAACTGACTCTTGGTCTTTATTTTTCATAGATTTTTGTTTTCTTTAAATAGGTTGTAAGTGGGATTGGATCATAAAAAACTAAATAATATTTTGCAATTAAATTTTGAAGACATTATTTATATTACTATTTTATTTTGTGATGATGGAAATATTATGTATATTAAACGATTATATAAAAAATCATGAAGTAATTGGCTACACATTTTAAAAGTTGGTTATTGCAAAATTGTGAAGATATATTTTTTAAAAATTGTCTTTCCAATCATTAAAATATCCAATCAAAACGCATCTTCTGTCGTCTAACCACCGATATAAAAGGTACAAACATGTAGGAAGCTATCCTGCCTGATAGAGACGGCAATCGAGGCACCGTTGTAATGACAGTCCCGTCACCGCGAGCACAAGGAAATAGCTCGAGTAAATACGTATTATAAACCGACTTCACCTTTCACGGAACCTACTATGCCATTATAGTAATTTATAAGTATAGATGGCAAGCTAACAGCATGTCATTCGGTATAGCGTATAGCCCGTCACACACTTAGCTGTAATATAATTATATTAATATATTTATAGCTAGGCATATTACTATACATTTTTTATACAAATTTTCAAATGACCGCACACTCAGCTATAATACATATTTCTATGACGTCACCAAGCCATACCGTAATATGTATAAGTTATTGCATATTACTATATAGACGACAACCATACAAATGAAGGCAAAATATATATTTTTCAGTGTGTGGTAGCTTGCTATAATATACATATAGTATAGTACGGTATATTAATATATTATAGCTAAGTCTATGACGGGCTTATGGTTTGTAGTTATGTTGTATCTCAGTTACGATAAGAACCATAGATTCCTCTTAAAATACATTGGTAACAAAATGTAGATTTGTAATATTGCGACTTAAATATTTATGTTTCAAATTAAGTTTAAAAATTTAGAAACTATACACTCTCTACAAGTGTCTACAAGTGACTCAAATATTTCCCACAACAATAATAAAAATTATTTGTTTACAGGTAGAGATATATCTTCCGAAAAGCCATTATTTTGCCAAACACGTTCCATGAATACAAACGACTATTCCGTCGAAGTAGTTGCAGCTAAACCGTTGGAAATTTGGTGGAACGACTGGGACAGATCGTCAACACACGTAGAAACACCATTATTATTGACATGTCCTCTAACGGAACCTTTAAATGGGCCTTCCGTAGTTTCCATCGTCACCGAGCCGTGTGATGATCCTTCTAATGGATTTTATATAAAACAATTGCGTCTGAGAAATCGATATGAACGAACCTTTACAATATGCGTAAAAGATTTAAAATTTGAAAAAGATATTTCACAAAATCTAGTCGAATGGTTCGAAACGAATAAGTTGCTCGGTGCCGATATGATAGACATGTATATCGATGATTTGAGCAAAGAAAGTGAGGAGATTTTACTTCACTACCGATCACAAGGCTATGTCCGATTATTTCAAGTTCCTATAAAACATAACAATGAACGCTCATTGTGGCAAAGAAGAAGAGATCACATTATAACATATAATGACTGTTTGTACAGAAATATAATCGAATCAAAATATATAGTGCCACTAGATGTAGACGAAGTTTTGTTGCCGAAAATAGCCTACACTTGGCCTGGGTTATTAAAGCGATTGGAATATCAAGGTTGGAATTCAAATAAATACTCAGCTATTTTAGTACGAAATGTTTTCTTCTTTGACTTTATGCAGGGCATTCAAAATTACAAACCTAGTAAACATACAAATGAGAGTAAAGTTTATATCAAACGTGACGACGTTCGAATAGGAACTGAAGAAAATTTAGTTTTAGAAGAAATAGAATTAGTGCCCGATACAAATAGTTTTAAGTATGATTTAAATGATGAGTATGATTATATTAAATATAGATCTGAATGCGATAAAGATGTGCCTATACCTAAATTAGCAAGTCATATAATTAGCTCAGCAGTTGTAAGCCCTACGGGACACTATAGCAAAAGTTTTATGCTGACAAATAGAGTGCTGACAGCATTTAATCATTATCCTCTGGCTAGTCTCGGAACAGCAGGCATCGCAGGATGGTCGGCGCCCTTTGTTGAAGTACAACTCAACCATTACAAGGTAAATACTAATACAGACGTCATATTGATAAAATAGTTATTTTAACCTTTAAAAATAGAAATATGAAGTTCTATATTCCTTTTAATAACGAAGTTAAATAGCAGATAGTTACGTCTGATATTTCTTGTTTCTCAAAAATATCGTTAAGCAGAAAATCTAAATTCATGCAACACGAAGTCGTGAGGAAGCTCGCGAGGATATTTAAATACAAAGACTCTTGAAGCGAATTACAATAATTTAACAAATTCGTGGCGTTCCCGATACATCTGGATAATGTAGAGTGTATAGTCATTTTATAGAGTGGTCAAGAAAATGTAGGTAGTTTTATCTGATATTGCCTATAAAGTAGAGTTATAAAACAACTCTGTATTGAACAAAATAACTAAAAACATAATGTTTGCCATTTATATTGTCAGAAAATTATAATTACAAGTATACCAAATGTCAAATTGTATTAAGATTTTGTTGAAGTAGAAACAACATAGAAAATTTCGATGCGTAAATCGCAAGTTACTATCGTACATTAAACTGAAAATTCCTTACATTATCAAGGAGAATCCTTTGATGGATGTTATTTCACTTTTATATGAAATTTATTAATCTATTGTTCCAGGATTCGTGCAACGCGACGGTCGTGACAGAGTGTGAACTGTATGCGAGGAAAGCGAGAGTTGACCGGTCAGCGGCGCGCCTAAGGAGACCTCTAACAAAAGTCATAGCTTTAGCTATCTGTTCTAAATTAAACACTATCTAACATGTTATCTTTTATTTACTATCCAAAAATGACTCAAATTTACAATTTTCATTTATATATTTACATACATTTCATTAATTCTAGTCTTCACAAAATATTATAGGTACAATATTTAATGAAGGTCAAAATATGTAGTTACTTAAACTTTAAAATAAACATTGTTGCTCGGGTATTTTTCTATACCTACTATTTAAACATATTTCCATAATAAAAATTACCGAGCAAAAACCAATTAAGCAGACAACTCAACTCTTCAAGAAAACCAAAACAACGAATAATGTTATTGAACGATGATGAATGACCGAAAGAAATAGTTATAAGACGAATTAAATGAAAGTACATGGGAAGGTATCTGCGTCGATAATAAATTACACACTTTTTATATGTGACAGTTTTACGATAGATTCTACTCGAACCTATTATTATAAAAATATAATAATTAATCATGATCATCAACTGGAGGTAAAGAAATAACTTTAAAAAGTCAGTACAGCGTAGTCGTATCATCATTTTGTTGTCTCGCTTGAAATATGACATTACATAATATGCATCAATTTCTTCTTAAGATTCTTTTACATTACAAACTAAAAGGACAACGACTGCTTATCGCACCTCCAAAAATATAATACCTTAAGATTAATCAAATTATTTTCATTTAGTTTTCATTCAGTCATTCAATCAAATTATATTCAATACATCTATATATTATCCACGCAAATATAAATAAAACAGTGTGCATGTTTTCGGTCACTGCATTTAGTTAAAAGAAATTATATCTTTTATCGCCTAAGCGAAAAACCTGTGATATAATCTTATCACATTCATCCATATTCGATTAATTCTATAAGCTATTCCGAAACGGTGACAGAAAACAATAATGTGACCAATTTATGACTTGAATCTGGAATTATCATTGAATGGCCGCCAATACGGCGTCAACGCCACTTGTAAACGACTGTTATCTTGCCTCTCGATTGCTTTTTACACGCCTTTTATACGGAAAACTTCAACGTAATAGTTTCTTTACCACTATTTTAGTACCATATTTGCATGAACAAATATCTTGAGAGCTTATACAATAAATGGCACTAAACTTTGTCTGGTCTAATAAAAGCTAAGCCGAGTAAACGTTGAAATATTTTAACGTGTTTTTATTATAGGTTATGAGTAAAGGTAGGTAATCCATGTAGTACACCGTTGTAATGTGAATTTTTATGCACTTATTATTTTTTTTATACTTTGTATTTTTCTTAAGGCCTGATGGGGTTGCAACTTACTCTGATTGAGATGTTCAAGTAAGTATTAATGCAGGTACATATAACTGTGTTTGTTAAACTTAGTAACGTTTATCCTATGTGTATGATTTTATTTTTTTTTATTACCAGTATTTGTCCGATTGTTCGTATTTTTGATTATCGGAATCGACCCCGGTCCCCCAACTTATTTTACATTGAAACTCGTGCAAGACCAACTTATTTTACGATCTACAGACAACAGTATAAATCTTTTCACTAACACTTTTTGCGTATGTTCAGTATACGCTATTTTTTAATTGGTTTTAATATTGTTTCATTATAAGCAAACATAAAAACCGCTTTAAATACTGGAAGCATAAAATTTAAGTTTTACTCAAAATTACATAATATGTAAGTACCTTACCTAAAAAGTATAAAACGTGTATAAGTACTGTATCAGTATACAAAACAGTCAAATTAAATTAATCATCAAATAACACTTGCGATCCTGTAAGGATTAATTTAAATTTTACTGTTAACTTTTAAAAACATACTTAAAAGACATTTTTATCGTAGATACTGATAATACTTATATTAAATTAAAAAAAACATATAAGTATAAAATAAGTAATTCATTTTTGTTACTTCCAATTTCCTACCGTCATAATAAGAAAAGATTGACTAACAAAAATAAAATCAATCCAGAAGTTAAAACGACAAATCAAGTTTTTCAATGGGTAGCTGCATGTCTTTGAGAATCGCCTCCCACAATACGCAAATGTAGAGCATAAATAAACCGCGTAAAATCCGAACGCGTCTTAAGTTCCCTGAGACGTAACCTCGGCTGCACTGATTCATTTACAGCATCTGATAACATCGCCTACTTTATTGGACATTGTGCGTACGCTCTGATCCGCGATAACGCTATATCGATGGTACATTAATCAATTATCCAGTAACCCATACAATGCGACGATTTTATTGCAATGCACGCGAAAATGAAACACTCATTGGAGATAAACGATAAAATAGTAATTGGACTCGAATTGCTACTCGCATTCAATTTGTGGCGTTTGTTTGGAGCCGCGATTGACCGCTTAAAAGCACAATTAGCTGATTGAACATGGAATTCTTACTTTTGTATATAAAACTGCGCCTAAGAATAGATCGTTAAAAGATAAGTAAAAATACCGTCATAGACGTCAATTGCCCTTAAAATTAAGATTATCTCACAGAGTCATGTATAAGTATATAGCATATACCTAAAGGTAGTCACAAATGCTGTAGACTGAAAGGTTGGAACATTCGAAATGTTAGTTACATTTTAGGTAGTGCCAGAAATGCTCATCATGACCATAAGATGTCGGTCCTATGTGCTTTCTCTATTTTGTCCTTAAATCAACGTGAATTTAACTGCTGACCAACGTTTTGTTGTGAAGCCCAAGAAGATACCAGTGTTATGTTAAAATTGAAACACTGAATACGATGGGACAAAAATATCACAAGCTTGAAACCCATTTGAGATGACACACAGGCTTTTTAGGCGTATATCATTTCACAGCTTTTTTGGTTTGTGGGCACACCAATTTTCGGAGATTGATTACAATAAGTAAGGGTGAGCGACAATCGGGCTATTTTGCAGAGTATGATGGTAATAAATTTTTCTTTTTTTCACTTTTTTTCTTTTTCCCAGTTCCAGTGTTAACAACTCAAAAATAGCCCTGGTATTACCTATTGAGACGTATCAATTCATTCCGGTATCAATATTTTACTGTTGTGCAATACAACATCGCAGATTTGGCCAGCAAATTTAGACTTTTTTTCCGCTAGCTAGCCAAAAAGAATTATGGTTTGATAGTGACATTGTTGACCTTCTGAATGTTGGCTATCTTTTTGATCCAAGTAATAAATAAAATATATAGCCTGACTGAATACACACGTGTAAGACGTTGCTAGCTCTTAGAGTCCATAAGTGGGTCAATAAATAAAAATACTAGCACTAACTCGAATTATCATATATCGCTAACGTAACACAATAGACGCCAGAAAATTTAAGTTATGTGACACAATATGACCATAGGTGCACAGACACATTCGTAACAATGAAAAGAGAACTTAAATATGTATCTAATTTTTTTATTTTAAGTCTCTGTACAAAAAATCGAGTGTGCAAACTGCGCTTTAGCTCTGCCAAGAATATGATTAATTTATTTCACGTTGTTGGTTGTTCACTTTTATCACAGTAGTAAATTACACATGAATGACATTTGAGACGCAAGCTCAAACTCGGTCCGTCCAGATTTAAAATAATGATAAACAAGTTAAGGCTAAGTCTAAAGTTATTTGCCTTTGCCTTTAACCCACCAGGTTTTTTTTAAATAATTTATATAAAAATTGTGTTTTATGTTATAACTAGTTTACCTACGTCCCTAATTGTGGTGAATTAGGTATAGTAATGTAACTTTTTACATAATTTAAATTTGCATCAACTTAAATTTTTTTTTATTATAGGTAGGTATAAAAAATTCCACTTACATTCTTAGCTGACATGTTTATTTTCAGCTAAACAAAATAGGTGTAACTTTATACATCTACAAATTCACTTTCTGGCAGCGTATCCCAGGTTTATATGAAACATATTGAATACCAGCTTCGTAACTAAATCGTCGCAAAATAAAGATTTTACAGCGCAACAAAGCTTTTAAAAGCTATTGCTATAAAATACGGAAAGTGCTTTGCAAATCGCTCGCCCTTGTGGCGTGAAAAAAGGATTGCTTATTACTCAGATATGCAGTGACTTAGTTCGCGCTCTGGGCATAATAGGCACACATTTATGTCATTTGCGCCTATTTCTTACTTTTATTATAAAAGCATTTAAATGTAATAACTCCGTGACTAACGACCATTATTCTAATAGAGCGTGGCGTTATTACTGCGTAGCAACCCGCTTCATCTCTAGTGCTCGATGGTCTCAATGCAATACTAACGCAACATCCGTTATAGCTTTAATAAGCATTATAATGCATATTATATTATTTTATTTAGATATATAGCATACCTACCATGGCATAGTTATTAGTGACTCATCACGATATCTCCATAACCATACAAGTGGAGACTTGAAATTCGGCAGGAATTGTCAGAAAAGGAAAAAGTTCTGAAGTAAGTATAACGATCCACTGAGATTGGATTTTACAAAATATCATTACTATTATTAGAAAAACGGAGCAATATATTTGTCTATTGTGTAAGGTAAAGTAGGTAATGTAATGTATATGTAAGTAGAATTGCAGCTGTTACAAAAAAATGACGTGAAAAACACAGAAGTTAAAAAAGGAACTTTTAACAATCTTTTACACTTCTGCAGGAGTTTCAACGACAACTAATAAAAGGCTTTATTTGAAATGATACTGAAGGAGTAATAAAACATAAGAAAACATGTTTTAATATTACTTTTAATTAGCCATAAATTTTAATAGCCTGTAGGTTTCTTTTACCATTATACTTTATAACTTGTAAAGTTATACGATCACATGCTGTACCTACCTACTATTGAACTATTTTTACTATTAAGCACTCTCACCTCATTTTTTATATAAATAAACTTAAGAAGTTAATCCTTTAAGGTTATCTATATTCTTCTTATTCCTTTTGCAAGATAAGATAAAACCATCATAAATAGTGAATTTCCTGTCTAATGTAATGTAAGAAAAGCGTAGTGCAGTATGTGCAGTCAATGCACTATTGAAATTTATCGTATCCTGCGAATCTACGGCTGCGAGGCTCGAAACGGTCGATGACCTGGGAACAGCGTTAGGATACCTAGCCTACCTACTATGGCTTTAGGTGTACAAGCTGGATCGCACGACGAACCCGGATGCTTGCTTGATTTATAGGACAGATAGTGGGCCGCCTTTAGAATGGTAATAACGAGAAAATCACATCAATATGCATGCTACAACTTAGCTTGTCATTTTTGAATTATTATAATTTTCATATAATTTCGAAACAAAATTTGAATCTATTCCTTGGCATCAGATGACTTTATATTTAAACTGCGTTTGATTTTCTTTACCTACATCGAAATCTCTTACATACGTATAGGTATACATAAATAAGCTTGTGGTATTTTTTTTTTTGGTGAACATAAATTCGCACTTAAAATACTTACATAAACATATCGAAGTTTTATTGATGCCTTAATCATTATTTGTTTTAATGGTGATAAAAGTTTTAGTCGTCACTTCCTGTAATAAAAAATCACCTGCAGTAATTCCAGTACTTACTCTTATTTATAAACAGTAACTAGCTGCAGCGACTTCGTTCGCGTGAAAAAAAAATTATTAAAATGTTTTTATTTTTTTCCGCGAAATCTAAAAGTTGCCTATGTTACTACTTGTAATATCAGCTATTTTCGCCTAAACCGGTAATCCGGAGATTACCCGGAACAAATAGACCGACAGATAAAAATTAAAAAATTAACGTTTTGGTAATGAACCTAAATATTCACATGCATTCAGTAAAAGGTTGTTATTTTGATACTACAAACACACTTCAACTTTATTTATATGTTCCATACATATATAAATAAAATTGAATTGTCTGTTTGTATGGAATGTACAAATAGCAAAATGCGTTATAAATTTTGCAATTTCTTCATATGTTAATTTTATTCTAAGCAGCTATCATTTCATATCCTTACAAGCGTGCATTTCACTAAGCGCGTGTGGGCGACTGGGAAGTGAAATAAGAGTTGACGCC
>DVWM01000557.1:0-10064 GCA_018235105.1 Junonia coenia | reverse complement strand
GTGTAGTATACATATATCATTTTTTGTAAACTCGCAGTTGTACCAATAAACCATTTATACAGTCCATTGTTGTTCATAATTTGGCCCAAGCAGTAACAGTTAAAAAAAAACCAAATCTCTAAATTCAACTATTAGTTAATTTCTATAGGCAACAGTTCTCTTCTATTGTGACCTCCTGAAGTCTACACGTCTTGACCGATGTCGACGAGTGCCATGTCTTAGATTTGTGTTTTTCTTATTTATTTCTGGACCAAATAACCTTTTAACCTTTTTTTGTTTGTTTTTTTTTCAGTTAACTTTATACATTTTTTAAGTGCAGGATAAATAAAAAATAATTTTCTGTAAGTACATATTTTATTCGTCTATTTAAATAAAACTGTGACAGTTAATGAGAATTCGTCTGAAACATTCTAATTTTTTTTTATTCTACATATTTTTTTTTCATAATTACAACATTTTCCCAAGAGAATAAACTTTCGATATATCAATTTGATATATCGATTATCGACAATCGATAAATATAATCAACGAGTTACATTCCGTAATATTAAAGCCGCGAATCAAATATGGCGACGATATTTTTTTTTATTGCGTAAAGCTCTGCTCTGAATACTGGCAACATTTGAGACCATTCGAATAGCTAAAAACCGCCAAAACCGGTGTAAAAAATCGAATAATTTTATAAATTTAAAAAACTCTTTAATTTTTAGTTTTCTCGTTAATTCTTTAAAACAATTCAAAAATCGCCAGTAAACGAGGCGCGCGAAACACATTTATCATTTCTGAACGTTTTATACAATCTGTACAATTACTAAA
Organism: Junonia coenia; assembly: GCA_018235105.1. Classification (NCBI taxonomy): domain Eukaryota; kingdom Metazoa; phylum Arthropoda; class Insecta; order Lepidoptera; family Nymphalidae; genus Junonia; species Junonia coenia. The sequence goes on along the minus strand of DVWM01000557.1, from coordinate 9,248 downwards.
AAAAATCAGTAATAAATATCATTTGAGGGAAAATAATACTAGGGAGGAGAAACGAAAAAAAAAAGGAAAAATACAAGAATTTGTTGCAAAGATCCACACTATCCGTATACCCGTAAGCGACGAAAAAGTCGCCGAAATATCGCCGAAAAGTCGCTGATTCATCTATTCTGTCGCTTTTCGCAATCTTCCAGACACCTACAATCTTCCGTGATCGAATCTAAGGACATTAGACTTTCCTGTGACGTTCGTAAACAGGCCTTACATCTTGAATCGAAGGAGGTCCCACTTTGTGAGTTCGCGTCCTCAGAAACCGACTCCAATGACCTTAGACTTTCAACTGAGGTCAGCTTATATGACCTTCTAAACTCAGCTATTTCCTCTTCACTCATATTCAACGCCAATAAGGAATCTCTCGCCATTTTCCCTAGAGAAGAAACTTTCTTCTTCTTCTTGCTCAAAATGGAATCCATTTTCGTCAACGGGCAAGGCTTATTCAAACTTTCTGGCAAAGATTTCGGACTGGAACCGCTTCGGCTTCGCAATTTCGACTTCCTTTCAGGAATATCTCTTGGCGTTGTACTTTCTGGTACTTTGAAAGCTATACTTTTCAGCTTGGGACTGTCCTTCTCTTCTAAAACCGGTCGTTTCGTCAAATCTTCTAGAGAATTCGACTTTTTGATCTTCGCCCTTTCTGGGATTATGGGGGAACTTCTACGCCCTTTGATTTCGACGGTGAATATCTCTGGTATTTCCACAGCTTCGTCTATCACCAATTCTGGTGATAAGTCTAACATTTCCTTGATTTCTGCGTCTCTCAATTCCTGAGCTAGCGAGCCTTGTGGCGATTTTTCTACTGGTCTCTTTTCGAACTCCTGATTCTCATACATGAGGTACGATAATGCGTCCTTCCCTAAATCAACGTTGCTTAGTTTCGCTTCGTCTAATTTATCTGTTTGCGTGTCTTTCGCGTTGTCATCAATATACGCTAATTGTATCAAATCGTCCGCGGCTACGTCGCTAGTTTCGTCGATCGTCGCAATCGGCGCCAAATCGCTTTGCGTCTTCGTCGTATTCGGACTAACTTCGTCGGATTTAACCTCAGTCTTTTCTAATTGGTTTGCTTCCCACGTGTTTACTTGTTTGCTCTTATTCTGTCGATCAGATAGTTCCATTGCTAATGTTGCCTGTATGCTTGAAGTTAGCGTATTTTCTGGGCTTATATTTTCTTTTATACCTCTTATAACTTTACTAGGTAATTTATCGACCGGGTGACCCGCTTCCGGGCTGGGTTGCTTCTCTAAAGAATTTTCAGAACCGGACGATTTAAGAACCGACGCGAACGTCCTCGGCCGGACGTCCGATTTCTCGTCATCTAACTTAACTACACTACACGCGCCGGTCCGGTCCGGCTCCCGGGACCGGTTCTCGTATACGTCACTCAAGTCGTTGGGATCGTTGAGATCAACGCACGGCTGTTCCGCGGCCGCGCATCTATCGCTTAAAGCTAAAGGTTTTTGTACTAAATTGTCATCGGTGGTTATATCGGTAACTCTACCTTCCACTGGGAAGGACTGGAACTCGCTCAGAGTGTTATCCGTGTCAGTAGACGGTGTTTTGCTATCGAGCTTTCTGGAAAACGACTCATCGACGAAGGAAACCTGGACTCTTTCGGACAGAGTCGAATCAGTTGCTTCAGAAAGACTATCTGTATCGTCTTTATCTTTCTCCGTCACACTGCCCCACGACCAGAACGAACTGGTCAAGGACGAATCTTTTCTTGGCGGAGTACTCGACGTAGACTTCTTGTCATCGTCACTATTCCTCGAAAATAAGCTGCTCGGATGCTGGAATAAGCTTAAAAGCTTCTCCAAGTTACTCGGCAGCTTATACTCGATCCTTTCCTCCGGTTTTGGTAAGTGAAAGCTCGCAGATGGCGCCACCCACGATATCTTCCTCATCCGCTCCAAGCCTTTAGACTTCAACGCTGGCACATCCAATAAGCTAGATGTTCTCTTCGGTGACGTCAGCGTTTCTTGTTCAGTTTTAACCGATTCCTTCAAACTAGAACTGCATGTTAAAGTCCCTTCATTGGAAGAACTATCCTCTTTAATTTCAGTGGGATTTTGTAAGGAATACTCTATCCCCGAATCCGCTGACGTCACCATTATTTTTTCTTGCCTAGCCGACTCCACTGAACTGACACTCGCTTCCAAACTCGATAAAGAGCCGTGTATCTTCTTCGTATTGAAAATTATTGGAGAAACGCTTTCGTTGGAGCTTATCGATATATTTAGATTAACTGGTGTCACATCACTGGTCGATTCAACGCTGCTTTCCGTCGACATACGCACGTCCCTTTTCCGATTATCGATATTCAAACTCTCCACTGAGCTGCCGGAAATTTCCAACGAAGAACTGCTATCACAAAAGGCACTTATTGGCTTCCTCATAAGTCTAGAAACTTCTAAATCGGGACTGTCCAAGCTTGATTCGCTCTTATTCTTCTTTAAAACTACGCTATCCCTATCTAAAGCAGGTACAATGTTATCTAAAACTAAATCACTATTCATAGATAGATTCTGCATGTCTTGTACGATGGTGTTTAAATCTTCTGCTATAGCATCTATACTTTTTATCGCTATATTATTAAGTTTATTTACATTTTGGTCGTCGTGTACTTTGGTTATGCTATCAACGTTACTCAATTCTAACTTAACTATAATAGTTTCTTTCTTTAAGATTTTCTCATCACCGATCTGGTCTATCGTCTCAGTGTGAGAAACAGTCTCATATTTATCGTGAATATCACTTTTAGAGTCATCACTAACACTAATTACACCTATTCGTCCATCACTATCACTAAAATCACCGCTGTCTGAAACACTGTCTTTAAAGTCACGTTTCACATCACTACTACTTTCTGAAACCGGTTTTTCCGATTCGGGTTCGATCACTTTAAGTTCATCTCGAGTAACTTCGGCCGAATCTTTATCCGATTCAGTTCCGATTATCACAGATTTCGACGTATTTACAGATTCGATTTTCTCAACAACAATGTCTTTCGGAACATTATCTATTACATCACTTTTCGGTTTCGTAAATACACTATCATCTTTAGCTTCATCATCGATTCTTTCGATTAAAACTTCGATATTGAAGTCAGTCATAATTTCATCGGTTTGCGTAACAACATCCCGAATCTCTGTTCTTGGTACCACCACTGTTTTACTAACGACGAATTCTTTTTTCGCTCTATTTTCATCATTTTTAGTAGGCTTAAGAATAACTTCATCATTTTTCGTACTTTTAACTTCTTTGTCTATAGAAATATCTTCACTAAATGTTGGTTTGTCTGTGTGATCAATAATATCTTTGCTAAATGGTTTTGCATCTGTGGGTTTCGGTTTTGCAAGACTTTCTTTAACAATTTTCTCATCAATGCTTGGTGGTTTCTTGTCACTTTTAACATCACCAGGCATTTCTGGAGCCGGTGATGAAGATGGTGATGGTGATGGTGATGGGGACGGGGCAGTCGGTGGTAAAGTGGGATTGTAGATTGAATCGTAGTTTCTTGTGACTGAAAATCTTGAGGGTGATTTCCTTGCCGCTTGGGTGACTTGAATTTTCGGGGGTTCTGCCACCTGTAAAGAAAAATAGGAGGTTTTTATTTGAATTCAAATAATATATCAACTGAAGTCCGTGGTACTTCCTAAAATACCTTAGTATTTTCAAATATTTTTTGCAATCTTTTTCATATTGAAAAAACATATTTTAAAAAATAACTGGCTAACTATAGTTAGTTTAGTTTTAGAGAAATTAGTTTAAAAACTAGCACAGATGGCCAGTCTTGCACCTTCACCGAGATTCTATCTATCTCCATACCAAAATTGGTTCAGCAGTGTATGCTTAGCAAAGCACCAAGAAGGTAGGTAAAATACACGGCCGCTTAGACCGTCAAATAAAATCATCAGATCAAGAATTTCGACACAGCGTGCGAAGCGACCTATAGCTTAACGGCTAGAGCACTGCCATCTGCAGAAGATACGGGTTCGAATCCCGCTGCGCGAATCGAAATTTTGATTTGATGTTAAAGTTTAATAGGTAAAATACTCTACTCGACCTGTTGGTAAATGAGAACGCAACCTTAATAATTGTTAATTTTTATCTGTGCTACTTCGCGCCCTTTCTATGCTTGTAACCGAGTCTAATGTCAATATACGTTGCATTTTTCATAGTCATCGTTTTTATTATTTATTTCCACCTGAATATCAACATGGTAGCAGAGCGTGGTTGATTGCTATTTGTGGAAATAAAAGAATCAGAAAACGCAGTGAAACTAAGAAAAACCGGCCGGCGCATTTTGTCTTTCATACGTTTTGAGGTTACCGGGGCGGCGTACTCAGTAAGAAATTATAGATACACATAGAAGATGTCGAATTCAGGTTACAATCCGTTTCACATTGATAGATTAGTTGGAAGAGATAATTATGCTAGTTGGAAGTTCGCTGTCCAAGCATATTTCGAACTCGACGATTTATGGAGCTGTGTCATCGGTACTAATATAGATAAAAATAAAGAAACCAAGGCAAAATCTAAGCTGATCTTATTATTGGATCCTATCATTTATGTACATGTTCAGAATGCAACTACTTGTAAAGAAGTCTGGGAATGTTTAGAACAGGCGTTTGATGATAGCGGTTTGTACAGAAGAGTAGCCTTGTTGAGAGACCTGATAACAACTACATTGGAATCTTCTCGAAGCGTAGATGACTATGTGAATAAAATAATGTCGACCGCCCACAAGCTCAGGAATATTAAGTTTGACATTGATGATGAATGGCTTGGCACTCTGATGTTAGCCGGCCTCCCTGAAGTTTATAAGCCCATGATCATGGGCTTGGAGAGCTCTGGCCTTAAAATAAGTGCTGATTGTATTAAAACTAAACTCCTGCAGGAAGTACAATGCTCTGAAAATTCAGCATTCTTCACAAGGAAGAAGATCATTCAACGGAATCAATATGATGCAACAAAGGCCCACAAAGGACCCCGATGTTATAACTGTAACAAACATGGACATTTAGCTAAAAATTGTCGTGCCCCAAGAAAGAAAGCTCAAGAAAATACAGATAGCAGTAAAAGTTTTATTGCAGCTTTTTCTGCAACAACTCGAGCAATGAATCCAGATGAATGGTATATAGACTCAGGTGCCTCGATGCACATGACGAATAATTGTGACTGGATGTATGATGTGACAAGTCCACCAATACCTACCATAACTGTTGCTAGTAAAACACCATTACCTGTGGAAAGTATGGGAAAAGTGAATTTATTGCTAAACGGTAATAAAGAAAATAAAATTCAGGTAAGACAAGTTTTATACATACCTAAACTTGCTGCGAACCTCCTATCAGTCAGTGCTATGGTGAAAAATGGCTGTAATGTAAATTTTAGAGATGGAAGCTGTGATGTTTACGATAAAAATGGCAAACTCTTGTGTACAGCTACTCAAGTAAACAATTTATATTTATTAAATACACACAGAGAGGTATTTTCTAACCTGTCTTACCCAGATAATTTAAATAATATTGTCCTGTGGCACAGGCGCATGGGACACCTGAATTTTTCAGATCTTAATAAGCTGCCGGAGTGTGTTGAGGGAGTACAGTCATTCTCACACAATGTAAAAGGACCTATTACTTGTACTACCTGTCTCTCGGGGAAGCAGTCCAGATTGCCATTTAACAACATTGGTTCAAGATCATCACAACCACTGCAGCTGGTCCACACTGATTTATGTGGACCAATGGAGCAACAATCTTTGGGAGGTATGAAATATTTTATCACTTTCATAGATGATTATACCAGAAGAGTTCATGTCTATTTTCTGAAAAATAAATTGAATGTTGTAGAAGTTTTCAAAGATTACAAAAACAAAGTTGAGAATGAACATGATAGGAAAATAAAAGTAATTCGTTCTGACAATGGAAGAGAATATTGTAATAGAGAATTTGAAAACTTCTTAAACAAACATGGGATTGAGCATCAAACGAGTGCCCCATACTCACCCCAGCAGAATGGCCTTGCTGAACGTATGAATAGGACTCTGGTAGAAAGAGCGAAATGTATGTTGTTTGATGCTCAGCTTTCAAAACAGTTCTGGGCTGAGGCTCTTGCAACGGCAGCATATATAATTAACAGATCACCTACAAAGTCACTTAATGGTAAAACTCCTATGGAAATGTGGACTGGCAGGAAACCCAACTTGTCTAATTTAAAGGTATTTGGTTGTAAAGTAATGACACAAGTTCCAAAAGAAAAACGCCTAAAATGGGACTACAAATCCAGAAAGTTATTGTTTGTTGGTTACTGTGAATCTACCAAAGGATACCGAATACTTGATCCAGAGACTAATAAAATCATAAAAAGTAGAGATGTAGTATTTTTAGAAAATATGGAAAAATATGATAATAACATATACTTACCTTGTACATCCAACAGCAGTAATTCAGTGACACAGCCACTCGAAGAAACCTGTAAAGAAGAATTAGAGGACAGCACAGAACATATTACTGGCGAGTCAAGCGAAGACTACCAGTCTGGCGAGAATGATGATTCCTCATACATACCAGAACATTCAATTGATCTTGAGTCACCAACAAGAAACATAAATTTACGCCCACGTAGAGCTGTTCAGTATACTGAACCGGATGATCATGATGTAAGTTACTTCTGTCCAATACTAAATTTAAATGATCCACAAACAGCAGAGGAAGCGTTATCATCATCTCATGCTGAACAATGGAAAAAGGCTATGCAAGAAGAGTATGACTCTCTGATCAAAAACAAAACTTGGTCACTAGTTGATGCACCATTGGGGAAAAGAATTTTACCATGTAAATGGGTCTATAAAACTAAAACAGATGAAAAAGGTGAGATCATTCGTTTTAAAGCAAGATTAGTTATCAAAGGGTATGCTCAGAGAAAAGGAAGTGACTATGATGAGACATATGCTCCTGTTGTAAGATATACATCTGTTCGATTTTTACTTTCACTGGCTGCAAAGCATGATTTAGAAATGTTTCAGATGGATGCCATAAGTGCTTTTCTCCAAGGTGATATAGATACTGAGATATACATGTCACAACCAGAATATTACAAAGAAAATGACCAAGTATGTATTTTACATAAATCAATTTATGGACTCAAACAAGCTAGTCGGCAATGGAATCTTAAATTGAACAATATTTTATTAAAAATTGGCTTAAAAAGATCACATGTGGATCCCTGCATTTATTACTTAGTAAATGAGTTTACAACTATATTTATTGCAGTGTGGGTGGATGACCTTTTAATATTCACAAATAATAAAGATAAAACAAGAGAGATTAAAAATAAGCTAAAGGAAGAATGTAGTATGAAAGACCTAGGTGAAATGAAGAATTGTATTGGCATAAACATAAATAGGAACCGAGACGCAGGTATGATAATGTTAGATCAAGAAAAATACATTAACCTAGTACTGGACCGCTTTAATATGTCTGAATGTAAACAAGTTTGTACTCCTATTGAGGTCAATGCAAAATTTGAGAAAACTCCTGAAGATAGAAACAAAAATATACCATACAGGGAAGCAGTGGGATGTTTGATTTATCTAGCGCATGTCACAAGACCTGATATCACCTATGCAGTTAATAAGTTGAGTCAGTACTGTAATGATCCAGGAAATCAACATTGGCTTGGAATAAAAAGGATTATGAGGTATCTCCAGGGAACCAGAGACCTAAAACTATGCTATGTCAAAGATGACTCAAAGGAAATAACAGGATATTGCGACGCTGACTGGGCGAGCGACCCAATGGATAGACGATCATACACGGGTTATACTTTTCTGTTTCAGAATGCATGTATATCTTGGAATTCATGTAAACAGCAAACCGTGGCACTCTCTACGGCAGAAGCTGAATACATGGCAATGGCGGCAGCGACACAAGAGGCTCTGTGGCTACGTCAACTGCAGGCTGAGCTTGGTCAAGGCGAGGACGACGCGCTGCTAATCTATTGCGACAACCAAAGTGCAATAAGACTGGCATCAACAGATTGTTATAAACCAAAGACTAAACATATAGATATTCGCTTACATTTTCTTAGAGAAAACATTGTTAATGCTAAAGTTAAATTTAAATTTGTAAATAGTTGCAATATGGTAGCTGACAACCTAACTAAAGGTACTACTTTTGAAAAACATTTGTTCTGTACTAGTAAAATGGGTTTGCGTTCTGTGGGGAGTGTTGGTAAATGAGAACGCAACCTTAATAATTGTTAATTTTTATCTGTGATACTTCGCGCTCTTTTCTATGCTTGTAACCGAGTCTTGTGACAATATACGTTGCATTTTTCATAGTCATCGTTTTTATTATTTATTTCCACCTGAATATCAACATCTACCGTAAATATTGAGTACAATAAGTATATTATTGAAGTAGAGATTAGCTATAGCCTTATATTAAAGAAGTGACTGTTGAGATGGCGACTGATAGGCGAGAATGAAAGAGGACACGTTGTGTCAACCCCGTATAAAGTGGGACCAAAAGGGGAGGAAAAAGGAAAAAGAAGATTAGCTGTAGCCCAATGACTACTCTTTGTATATAGGCTGGAGCAGACGGGGCTGCGCTATTGAATAAAATCGGAGAGTATCTATTATGGCTAGGTAATATTTAATGGATAAAACAAGAAAAGTCTTTTATTGTGCCCAGTAGCGAAAATTAAGAACTCCGAAAATGTACCTTATTGTAATCGACAGTTAAGATGAACTCCAAATTTTCACTTCGTATCGTTCATTGCTATCTCTGTGTCGTTTTTTTTCGTTGTAATACTCGTATATTTTGTAAGTCGGGTATCACACCATCGGGTATCGTGTATCAATGGATGCCACCTTTGCGGCAACCCACCTTGCCTATACTTCCTTTATTATACCTATCTTCTTTCTTCCTTTATTATATCTTCATTTGTTGCATCGCTAATATAAAATGACCCGTCTTTTCCCTTGCTTACTATTTACATACTAAAATAAATAAGAATAACCATTACTTCGACATTTTAACCAGCTGTGTGTTTCACCCACATACGGCTATCGCTTCGCAAACAAGTTACGAACAACAAATAAAGTTGCACTGAAAGCCTCCAAGCTGTAAGTTACCCCTAGCCTTCAATCACCACATGGACCTTAAGAGGAACGCCATTAGGGCCAC